>CANXME010000872.1:0-67805 GCA_948144175.1 Closterium sp. NIES-65
GCACCCGCTATATTGGTGCGACTTTTGAGAATTCTCAAAAGTCGCACCTCAAAGATGCACTCCTGCCCTGCCATTATCGTTACTGGCAGGGGTGTAGCAGCACTTGCAGTCGTCGGTGCTGAAGTGAACATCCTTGCCTCCTCCAATGCTCCTCTGGAGACTACACCTTCCACTCCACACGAACTCACGCACCATTGTCGTTACTGGCAGGGGTGCAGCAGCACTCGCAGGTCGTCCGTGTTGAAGGGAACGTGAATGCCCTTGCAAGTTGCCACATCTCTAGCCTGCCAATAGTTCCCCCCAGCCCCATCATCCCACCACGCACTCACGCACCATTGTCGTTACTGGCAGGGGTGCAGCAGCACTTGCAGTCGTCAGTGTTAAAGTGAATGCCCTTGCCTCCTCTCCTTTGCCTGTAGGGTCCCTGACCTGTCTAGCCACTCGCCGTCATCCCACCCACCGCTCACTCACTCACCATTATCATTATTAGCAGGGGTGTAGCAGCACTCGCAGTCATCTGTGTTGAAGTGAATATCTTGGCCTCATCTCGTTTTGCCTCTAGTTCCCCACCCCATCATCCCACCACTCACTCACTCACCGTTATCGTTACTGGCAGGGGTGTAGCAAGCACTCGCAGTCGTCTGTGTTGAAGTGAATGTCCTTGCCGCCCCCCGTCCGCCCCAGGGCTGCATCAAACGCCTCCACCTGCTCCTTCAGGTACTGCCAGGGCGAGCATGCACAAGTGTGTGTGATACAGTGTGTTTGAGATGCCATGCGTGCAGGTGTGCATGTGTTTGAGATGCCATGCGTGCAGGTGTGCATGTGTGTGCCTCTGTTCGCCTCCCGTCCACCCCAAGGTTGCAAACGCCTCCACCTGCTCCTTGAGGTACTGCCAGGGCGGAAACGCATAGGTGGGTGGGTACAGTGTCATGTCATGTGCGTGAGTTAGTATGCATGCATGCAAACACATGCACCACGCAGCCAGCAGGGGCATGGTGATGCTCCTCTCCTTCTCCTCAGCATGGACGCATTACCCATGCATGCCGTGCGCACCTACCTTCAGCACTGAGCCCTTCAGCACTTGAACCCATTCCCACTCACCGCATGTAATGTAACTCGTGCCTCTTGGCATCGTTCCACACCAGCACAGGTGTCGTGATGCTCCTCCTACTCCTCCTCCTCAGCAAGAAAGCGTGGACTATGCGTGGTACATACATACAGCAATCAGCCCTTCACCAGCTCAATATTCAGGCCCTCCCCACTCACCGCATGAAGCTCATGTCTCTTGGCATCATTCCACACCAGCACGGGGGTCGTGATGCTTTTCCGCCTCAGCATGAATGCAGCGCCCGTGCATGGTACATTCAGTAGCATTCATAAATCAGCAAATCACCAGTTCAACCTTCCCCACTCACCGCGTGCAGCTCGTGCCTCTTGGCGTCGTTCCACACCAGCACCGGCGTTGTGATGCTTCTCCGCCTCAGCATCTCCAGCGCCTCCTTCCAACCCCAGCGCCACCACACCCCCCAGCCCTCCACTCCCACCCCCCATCCCCACCGCTCCCCCACACTGCCTTCTCCCGCAGCAGTCCCGCTTCCCGGTGCTGTGCCGGTGGTTGTGCTGGCTGTGGCTGCTGCTGCTGCCGCTGCTGCCACTTGCTGCTGCGACTTTGAGCCCGGATGCAAGGGTAGAGCTTGGCGCCGCCTGCTGCGGCAGGCTTTGGCAGCCTCCTGTTGGTTGGGACGAGCAGGGAAACAAATAGGAAAAAAGGTTTGAGAAGTAAATTGAAGCAATGACCTCTTGCCATTGCCTGCTGCTGATGCTGCTGCTGCTGCCACTGCTGCTGCCACTGCTGCTGCCACTTAGAGGCAGGGAAGCTAGGGTAGAGCTAGCGCCGCCTGCTGGCTGCGGTTTTGGCTGCCTCCTGTTGGGTTGGGGCCGACATGGCAATCGCAAACATATAAGAAATAATCAGTATCAAAAAATTAGTATCGAAGTAAAAGTGAGGTGGAGCCAGCACACCCTGCTGCTGCTGCTGCTGCTGCTGCTGCTGCTGCTGCTGCTGCTGCTGCTGCTGCCTTGGCCTGCTCCCGTTGGGTTGGTCGAGGTGGCACTCCAACACACGGGAACAATTTGACTTCTACAGCCAAAATTCCCCATCATGCTAAAATTCACATCGAGTCGACTTCTGAAAAGAACTTCACCACACTGAACCTAGATCTAAACCTTCTCATTCGTCGTTCTAGAACACGACCTGAAGCTTCAAACCTCGAAACATTCTACTCAACTTACAGTCCCTCTCCCCGGTCGAGCTTACCTCAAGCTCAGCCTTTCTCGCAGCTTCTGTCTTGTCTTTCAGAACAAAAAAGAAACCCTGCAGCAAGAGTTCAAAATGATGAGGACGGAGGGAGGGAACAGATTAGAGTGTGAAAGACCAACGCTAGTTACACTGAAGCTCAGTAGCGAAGCATCCCGTGTATCCCCCAAGTAGAAAGAAATACACTGGCCTGTGTCGATCTCGGCATAAGGAAACAGCATCTGCGCACTGACTGACACTCATAATGGCTTTGTAGTATCACTCAGTGCTGTCCAGCCATGACGCATGACGCATGAGGCACACCTTGGGAAGCAGGTTCGCCAGCAGTTGCTGTGTTTTTGGCGTCGCTCTCAGCAATGAGGAGCAGCAGTTCCGCACTGACTGACACTAAGGCACGGTGCATGAAATAAAGCCCACCCTTGGGGAGCAGGTTCGCCAGCAGGAGCTGCGTTTTGGCATCGCTCTCAGCAATGAGGAACAGCAGCTCTGCGCTGACGTCCCTCGCCCTCTCCAGCTTATTGAACAGTGCGTTCTTCAGCAGCAGCAGCACCACTGCACGGGATAGGATCACCGTCTGGACGGAATCGAGGGAGCGTGTAAGGAAGAGAGAGCAGGACTGAGCATGGTTGTGTCACTTGACATTCTTCGCCCTCTCCAGCTTGTTGAACAGTGCGTTCTTCAGCAGCAGCACCACCACCGCACGGGATAGAATCACAGTCTTTGTAGAATGGAATGGAGGGAGTGTGGTAAATAATGTGGTGAGAGAGAGACTGAGCATGACAGTGCCCACTGACGTCCCTCGCCTTCTCCAGCTTGCTCAACAGCGCTTTTTTGGCAACAGCGCTTTTTTGGCAACAGCGCTTTTTTAGCAACAGCGGTACCACTGCGAGGAAAAGAAACACAATCACGGCCTGGATGGACAAGAAACACAATCACGGCCTGGATGGAAAAGCGAGAGAGTGCGGTTGGAATAAAGTGCAGAATAAAGTAAGAAGGGGGGGGGGTGACAGAAAGGAAAGAAGCGACTTACAGGTGGCCAGATCCATTTGAGGCGCCATGAAAGGCACATGCAATGCGTGCACATGACACATGGCACACGAGACATGGCACGTAACAAAAAGCACATGACAGACACATGCCACATGGCACATGACACGTGGCACTGGCACAGCATGGTCCGCCCACAGGCAACAAATGAGACATGTTACCCTACCCTGAAGCGCGTGATGAAGGCAGGCGAGCAGCGTGTGAATATGGTCTTGATCAGCAGCGCATTGCTGGTGAGGGGAGAGCAGGGGCATTGAGGGAAATACCGAGAGCATGGAGACGGATACTTGGGGGAGAGGTTGCGGGTGGAGAAGGGGGAGGGGAGACTGGGGTATGGGAGCCATATCGAATACAGAGAATGGTTGGAAGAAAGAAAGAAGAGGGCGAATGAAACTGAAATTGACGGAGAGAAAGGGGGGGCCTTGTGTGGGGTAGTGGAAGAGGGGGGGTGGGAGGGATATGGAGAGGGAGACGTATGGCAGAAGCAACAGAGAAGGTACACTCAGGATGCAGCATTCACAGTGTACAAAAGAAACAAGCACATAGACGCGCACACACACACACAAGCACACGCATGCACACACACACACAACACACACACACACACACACACACACACACACCACTCACAACCACAATCAACACCCAAACCCCACCCACCCACACACACACACACACACACACACACACACACACATACACACACACACACACACCCACCTGCAGTACATAATGTTGCTGCGGCTCCGGGAAATGGCAACTGATGACGTCAGCAGCCACGAGCAGAGAGCTCTCAGGGTCTGATGGGCGATGGGCGTGGGCAGATGGAATATGGGCAGATGGAATATGGGCAAGATGGAATATGGGCAGATGAATATGGGCAGGTAAATTGGTAGCTGAAATGCACATTCTTTGCTAATGTCGCTCTAGTGAATGTTCCGTGTGACATTCAGTCCTGGAGGCACCAAAAATTATAGCCCACCTCACCTTCATCCACCCTTCACCTCCTTCCACGCCTCTATCTGAATCCGTGTTTGAGAGATGTCTGAAGCTAACAGCAGCAGCAACAGCACGCCTCACCTCACCTCACCTCCATCCAGTGTTTCTCTGCCTCGGCATCAGACGAGGGCGGCAGGTGCAGCGCGAGAGTGAGGATCTCCAGAATGCCTTGCACCTGTGGGGCATAGGGGGGGTGGGATGCAGGAGTGGTGGTAGAGGGAGGGAAGAAACGTCTCTCAGGCGCCTCGAAGTTGCTTCTGCTGAACGTGCTTCTGCTGAACGTGCTTCTGCTGAGCTTTGAGCTCCAGAATGCCTTGCACCTTGTGAATGGGAGTGGGAGGGAGGGGGTGCACACACCACACACATATGGGAAGGATTCAGAAGCTCATTGCAATACTGACGTTTAAGAAGGAAACAAACAGGGTTTGTCAGCACGCACTGTGCACCACAAACATATTGAAATACCACAATCAACTCAACCTTCAAAATACCTGCATATTAAAAGCATATACTCACGTCTCAAGTCCAAGATTCCACAGACCACAAAGTAAGAACACTCTATAGTCCTGGTAGCGCAATTCACACACCTGCAATGCATTCTGGTGCACGAGGGCGTCCTGTCTGCAGCTGAGCCACCAGCACCAGGAGCAAGGTCAGACACAGTATAAGGTAGCCATTACCGCACCTCCCCTTTCACACACACACACCTGCAGTGCATTCTGGTGCACGAGGGCGTCTGTCTGCAGCTGAGCCACCAGCACCAGGAGCAAGGTCAGACACAGTATAAGGTAGCCATTACCGCACCTCCCCTTTCACACACACACACCTGCAGTGCATTCTGGTGCACGAGGGCGTCTGTCTGCAGCTGAGCCACCAGCACCAGGAGCAAGGTCAGACACAGTATAAGGTAGCCATTACCGCACCTCCCCTTTCACACACACACACCTGCAGTGCATTCTGGTGCACGAGGGCGTCTGTCTGCAGCTGAGCCACCAGCACCAGGAGCAAGGTCAGACACAGTATAAGGTAGCCATTACCGCACCTCCCCTTTCACACACACACACCTGCAGTGCATTCTGGTGCACGAGGGCGTCTGTCTGCAGCTGAGCCACCAGCACCAGGAGCAAGGTCAGACACAGTATAAGGTAGCCATTACCGCACCTCCCCTTTCACACACACACACCTGCAGTGCATTCTGGTGCACGAGGGCGTCTGTCTGCAGCTGAGCCACCAGCACCAGGAGCAAGGTCAGACACAGTATAAGGTAGCCATTACCGCACCTCCCCTTTCACACACACACACCTGCAGTGCATTCTGGTGCACGAGGGCGTCTGTCTGCAGCTGAGCCACCAGCACCAGGAGCAAGGTCAGACACAGTATAAGGTAGCCATTACCGCACCTCCCCTTTCACACACACACACACCTGCAGTGCATTCTGGTGCACGAGGGCGTCTGTCTGCAGCCGAGCCACCAGCACCTGCAGGTTGTCGCCACTCAGCACCACGTGCTTGTTGGCCGCCTCCTGTGGCATCAGGGGCGGGAGAGGACAGGTTCAATATAAGGGAACGCGTTACCAGATGCTTCATCCAATGGTCATGGTCACCAGCAGCACCTGCAGGTTGTCACCACGCAGCGCCCAGCTTATTTATAAAGCAAGCACTCAACATGCCTGAACCGACCCATTTGAAGAACTCACCGCATGGGCAGGCCAGGCTTGCATGAGGAAGGAGGAGGTGGTGGAGGCTCTGGCAGCAGCAGGGGAGTCAGGAGCGGGTGAGTCAGCTGAGTAGTGCTTTATGGCTGCACGGATCGTGTTGGCTGCTGCAAACGCCACCACGGACGATGGGTGCTTGAGGGCCTGGATTGAGCAGGTGGGTAGGCACGGGAAAAGATGGGGAAGACAGAGGAAAGGTATGTGTGTTGTGACGCATCACAGGTAGATAGCTGCCCAGATGTCTTCCCGGTCATGGATCATGGGTCAAATGGCAAGGAGGGCGCACCTTGATGAGGATGCTGATGAAGACTGGGTTGGACTTGACCGACTGAAACATGCCCCGGGTGCCTTTCTAGTCTGCTTGAGAGACGATGCATGCGTAGAGGCAGAGGGCGCCTTTCTGGCCATGGGGCAAAGAGGGCGCACCTTGACAAGGATGCTGATGAAGTCTGGGTTGGCCTTGACTGACTCAAACACGCAGTGCTTGCCTTTCTGCTTGAACATTCCTAAGAGAAGATGCATAGCTGCAGGGAGTGTCGCCAGGAGTGCAAGGGCAACCGCAAGGGCACACAGCGCACCTTGATGAGGATGCTGATGAAGTCTGGGTTGGACTTGACCGACTCAAACACGCCCCGCGTGCCCAGCAACCGCTGCACCACTGAGCAGCACGTCACCGCGTACGATGCTCCCAGCCCTGGCTTCAAGTCTGCCGTGATGGTACGTGTGGATGCATCATGCATGCATACATACATGTCGACATGCACAGCACACATGTTGACATGCACACATGCATGGATGCCGATCATACACAAAATGCGCATGACCGTGCACACACACACACACACACACACACACACACACACACACACACAGCCAAGGAGACAAAACAATGAGATGACGGGAGGGAACTTCGTATGTTACAACCATTGCGTAACACTCACTCCTCAGGAGTCACACATCCCAAAACCCAGAACTCACCCAGGCTGGCTCGGAGCACAAACACAGCCTCACTCACCCAGGCCCGTGACACCTCTGGCTAGAGAGCTCTGGGGAGCACCACACGCCACACGAACCGACTAACTCACTCACCCAGGCTGGCTCGGAGCATCTCGGCGACAGCAAGCATGGGGCGCGCGTCGATGCAGAGGGAGTCGCCGGGGTGCATGTTGCAGGCGTACTCCTTCACCATGGGCAGCCACTGCGCCACCACATCCGCCTGCGTCAGCTCCGAGAGGTTCTCCCGGTGCGCCAGGAACACCGTCATGAAGCGCGCTATCAGGTAGATCTCGTACTCGTTCTGCCAGGAGGGCGAGGGGAAGAGGGAATGAAAACACCGACCAAGGACATTGGGGAGAATTGAAGGGGAATGGAGTGAGCAGTGTGGTAAGCACATGAGGGGCGCTGGCTGGCTGCTGCAGGTGCGCCAGGAACACCGTCATGAAGCGCGTTATCAGGTAGATCTCGTACTCGTTCTGATGCGGTGGGGAGAAGTAGAGGGGAGGATGGAATGACTTGTGTTAAGTCATGAGGTTCACTGGCAGGCTTGATTTGCTGCTGTTAGTGCGCCAGGAACACCGTCATAAAGCGCGCTATCAGGAATATTTCAATGGAATGGAGTCGACGGCACCGTCAACCACCGTCGATCATTGACCTGCTGACCCCCCCGGGCAGAAAAAAAAAACTAAAAACCCCTCGGATGGCATGCACCCGAGAGAGGCATCAACCCTAAACACCATGCGACAAGGTGTTTAGGGTTGATGACATCCTGACCGGATGCCCTTCCACAGGGGGAGGGGGGGGGGGTGGTGGGGGGGTTTGCCCACGGGCAGCGAGCTCCGTTGGGCGGAGTCAATTGTCCGTTAAGGTATATCAAGAGGTAGATCTCGTACTCATTCTGCCGTGGTTGGGTGGGAGGAGAACAGGAGGGGGGGTGTTGGAAAGATGGAGCGAGCTGCAAAATTACTACTGAGCGAGACACTGGTTTTTTTTTCCCTCAAACAAAGGTTTCCATTTTCGTCTTACTCCAAACCCACGCACCTGATAGAGAGGCAAGGGTTTCTCTGGCAGAGTGTGCTGCGCGAAGGGCTCAAGGCGGACGGAGAAGTTGCGGGCCTTGGCGTGGCTGGCGACCTCCGCCAGGCTGCCCACGAGCGCCTCCCTGTCCGCCACACAGTACTGCGTCGCGCGCCACCCACTCAGCTCCACTATCACCTCGCTCTCGTTCTTGTCCGACACCACCAGTCCCAGGATGTCGCTCAGACTGGTGGGCGGGCACATGTGAGCATAGGCCAACGAGCAGCAAGAGGAGCGCATAAAAATGGGTTAGACGTGGGAACAGAGGGAGCCACCCACTCAGCTCCACTATCGCCTCGCTCTCGCTCTTGTCCGACACCACCTTGTCCGACACCACCAGCCCCAGGATGTCGCTCAGACTGCTTGGACAGAGGTGGGTACAAAACACACCACGGCAGCATGGGGCAAGGAGCAGCAAGAGAGGTGGATAGAGTTGGGTTAGACGTGGGAACAGAGGGAGCCACCCACTCAGCTCCACTATCGCCTCTCTCTCGCTCTTGTCCAACACCACCAGCCCTAAGATGCCGCTCAGACTGGTGGGTAGCGGGGCAATGAGCAGCAAGAGGGGTGCATAGCGTTGCGTTAAGCACACAGCAAGGGAGGCACTACCCACCCACCCACCCAATGTACCTTCACTCCTCTCCTTATGTTCATTTTTCGTCTCTCACCTTTGACAGCCAATTATCTCTGACATGAACTCCTTGGTCAGTTGCTGCCCACGTGCCCACCCATCCTTACAGTGCTCTCATCTCGTCTCTCACCTGTGTAGTGCAATCACGTGGCTGCCAGTCATCTCCGCCATGAACTCCTTGGTCAGTTCGCGCCCACATGCCCACCCACGGTACTCTACCTTCCCCCCTTGTAATCACACCCCTTATGTTCTCTTTACATCTCTCACCTGTGCAGCGCAATGACGTGGCTGCCAGTCATCTCCGCCACAAACTCCTTGGTCAGTTCAGTTGCTGCCCACATGCTCACACTCGAGCACCAGATCATACTTCGTACTCCCACTCACCTGTGCAGCGCAATCACATGGCTGCCAGTCATCTCAGCCATGAACTCCTTGGTCAGAACGAGCGTCCTCACGCCCACCCACTGTGATCCTCTACTCCTCACGCCCACCCACTGTGATCCTCTACTTCTAGTCACATCCCAGCAGTGCTCTCACTCACCTGTGCAGCGCGATCACATGGCTGCCAGTCATCTCCGCCATAAACTCCTTGGTCAGCACGAGCGTCCTCTCCCTCTGCATGCCACTCGCAGGGTCGTTGTTCTTCACCACCGAGAACTCGTACAGCACAGGGGACGCGCGCTGGTGGGAAGGGGGGTTGAAGGAGAGAGGAGGGGAAACCATGGGAAGGAGAGGAGGCAAAAGAAGAATCTCATCAGGGTCCTCTCCTCTTCCTGCTGGCAGGGTCGTTGTTCTTCACCACCGAGAACTCGTACAGCACAGGAGACGCGCGCTGGTGGGGGGAGTGCGGGCAGAGGAGTGGATGATAGTCGCGCGCACTTGAGATGGGTGACTACAATGACACCGCAAGGGGTATCGGCTCCTCTCCCTCTGCATGCCACTGGCGGGGTCGTTGTTCTTCACCACTGAGAACTCGTACAGCACAGGGGACGCTCGCTGCAGAGGGGGGGGTTGAAGGGGTGCGGAGGGGGCGATGGTGAGGAAAGAGTGGCACTGCCTGACAGGACACCACAAGGGGCATCCCCTTCGTTGAGGTGTATTTTGAGGCGCCTCAAAATACACCGCAATGCTTAGGTGGCAATGGTGAGGAAAGAGTGGCACTGCCTGACAGGACACCACAAGGGACATCCCCTTCTCTCCCTCTGCATGCCACGGCAGGGTCGTTGTTCTTCACCACTGAGAACTCGTACAGCATAGACAGTACGAGAGAAGCAGGTAGCTCACCAGTGACTCAGCCCTTGCGTTGGTGACTATGAGGATCTCCTCCCCTGTGACTCGCTGCACCGGGATGTGCTTTTGCAGGTACATCTGCCACACCACACCACACCACACCACACACACCAAGATGGGACAGGACAGACCCAAGCGCCCACATGCACGAGTTAAACAGATCAGGAGAGTGGCTGTGCCTTATACTGTTTCAACAGACAGCACGAGTGCCTAACTTAAATGTGACAACAAAACCAGCAAGCAGATGAAACAACACATGAGGCTGCGATTGCATAGACCCACAGTACAGCCATGTGCAGTTGGGCATGCGTGCATGTGTGACTGCATGCAAGTGTGACGAATGGCTGATGTGACTTCAACCAAGCGTGCGTGCACCTCCCTACGCTAACAGCCTCGAGATCTCTTCAGGGTCAACCGTTGAAACCCACTTGTCGCCTATCCATCCATCTGCACCTGTCCTACTCGCGCCTCTGTATGCAGTTTGAACTGAAGCAATTATTGAGGCGCCTAAAAGTCGCGGCTCTGTCACCTGCTCCTCCTTTTCCCTTCTCCCGCCTCTCAACATCCCACCTCTCTCCATCTCACCTTGTTGCATTTCACCTCGTCTCGCCCTTCCTCCCACCTCGCCCTTCCTCCCACCTCGCCCTCCCCCTCTCTTCGCCCATCCGTCTCTCCATCTCGCCTTGGCGTTGCGCTGCACGGTGGACGCGAACTGGTCCGACTCACCTCCAACACCAACTACTTCACTCGCCATTCTGTAAACACCAGCACCTAATCCAGCTGCCCCTGTCAATGAATCTCACCCTCGCATTCCGCTGCACCTGTCCCTCCATCTCACCTTAGCATTGCGCTGCACGGTGGACGCGACCTGGTTTTCCCTCCTCCCCAAATTCCATCATGCCGCCTCCCTCCATCTCACCTTGGCGTTGCGCTGCACGGTGGATGCGAACTGATCCGACTCGCCGTCCACGAGCACCTGCCACTCGCGACTAGCCTCTTCTCCCTGGCCCTTTCCCTCCTCCCCAAATGCCATCATGCCATCAAGCCGCCTCCCTCCATCTCACCTTGGCATTCCTCTGCACGGTGGATGCGAACTGGTCCGACTCGCCGTCCACGAGCAGCTGCCACACGCGCGACTTGGTGTGCAGCAGCACCTGCTCGTCCCGCTCGCCCGCCGTCTCGATCTTCATCACGTCCACCAGGTTGATCTTCTTCATGCTGCTCGCCTGAGGAGGGGAAAAGACGGGCTCAGAATACGTATCTCATTAATTGGCTGGCAATGCAGCAGCACCTGCTCGTCCCGCTCCCCCGCCGTCTTAATCTTCATCACGTCCACCAGGTTGATCTTCTTCATGCTGCTCGTCTGGGGCGATGTTACAGTGTCACAGAGAGCGGTAAACAAAGGCTATCAATAGGTCCACTGTCAATCAACGGCACAACAGCCATTCGCTCGCCCGCCGTCTCGGTCTTCGTCGCGTCCACCAACTTTGATCTTCTTCACGCTGCTTGCCTGGGGTCATCGGCATCAGAGGGAGGGGTAAAAGCGCCTGGGGTCAGACAACAATTGCCTCAGAGGTGCCTCACAACCTTTTTGCTCGCCCGCCGTCTTGATCTTCATCACGTCTACCAGGTTGATCGTCTTCATGCTGCTCGCCTGACATTACCCAGCGGCGCAACATGGCGAGAACGGTGGGCCGGATGGGGAGGGGAAGGGGGGGGGGAGGGGAGGGGGATGGGGAGGGAGAGGGGAGGGGGTTGGGGAGGGGGAAAAGGGGGGATGGGAGGGGGAAAAGGGGGAAGGAGGGGAAGTAAGAGGGGCAGTAAACAAGGGCTATTTCACCATCCTTCATTAGCAAGATTGACCCCAAGTTACATCCTGTCTACGGCAATAACTCAATCAGACGTCTTCGTGCATAAATGTTCGTTATAATGCCGGCTCAGATTCGACGAACGAAGCTCGAAGTGCTTGAGGGGCCTCGCACGCGCACGAAATATTCCTTGCACCGCCTCCGTGTACGTATGAATGCGAGACTTTCCAGTGGCGTTCAGCTCACGTCTGCTCCCTGATATATCATTTCTTGTTTTGTACCAGACTACCCGTCTATTGCAACTGATTCACCATCCGTCGCGCGCGGCTGGCTCACCGTTTGTCGTTCGTGGCGAACGCCAGCGGCGACCATCTTGAATTTTGAGTTGACTTACTTTTGAGTTGACTCAAAGTCAACTCGGCTTATTGACACTCACCGTCTGTCGCTCGTGGCGAACGCCAGCGGCGACCATCTTGACAAGCGACGCGCTCCTGACTCGCAGAACGACCTCGGTATACTCGCCGCGATGGTTGCTGGCCTTCCGCACGGGAAAGTCGGTTCCTGTGTTGAAATCGAATCGAATCGAATCAAATCGAATCGCATCAGATTTACGGCACGGACACACAAGCATCACAACGCAGTCTCAGAATGGCAAAACATCAGATGCAGTGACTCGAAATACAGGGGATAAATATAATAATGGTGAACACGGCAGGTATACGGGAATTTTCACTTTCCAGGATGTTAGATCAGCGGTTGTGTGACAATACAAGTATTGGCAAACACTCGTTGCCAGTAAGAAAGATCCCTCATTATGAAATGACTTACCAATGCCATTGACTTCGTCGAGTCTGTTGTATAGAGATGTGAGAAGGATCTCTCGAGTCGAACACGCATAAGTGTGCGAGATTCCAGCTACATCGAACGAGAATTCCTGACCGTCCGACTCCGAGCAACGGAGGTTCGCGATTTGCTCGAAGGTGAAGTCTAGAATCGTCGGATTCGCGGGAGTTAGGGTTGATATAGAAATTCCTTGCTCGGATACCCTAAGCAGCCTAGATATGTTACGAGTAGGCCGGGTATGACCAGGCAGTCTGACTAAAAACACCTGGTAATCCATTATTCCTTAGTTAACGATAGATCCCTTGTCTATGCTGGCAGGGTGTACTCGAGGTGAGTAGCCATGAAAGTCGTTAAGAACGCACTATACGTGCTATATATACGGCAGGGGATCGCATAAAAAGTGTCGAATGAACACGCGTCGGATGCGCCTGATTACCTCCGAGATTACGTGTAAGAAATGCTGTACTAGTACTCACCACGAGAAACTATTTCCGACTGACTTGTGTACGGTCTGCAAGCAAACTGAATCTATTCTTGACCTGAATCTCATAAGGAACTCTCCTTTGTCAGTTGATCATCCCGATCGTTTGCGAGTTCTGACAGCGAACTTCGAAGAGCATATCGTTGCACTGGTTACCACCGCCGCGGGAACGCGAATTTGAGTTCGCGCGCTTTTTCACTCGCTTCGGTGATTGCGGAATCACCCGCGATCAGGCGGCTCACCCGCGACGGCCAAGCCATAGGGAATGCGTCACGTGTGAGGTTGAGCAGAAGGTGTCAGTCCAAACTCAGTTTATAGTGAATGCTTCGATTGCATATCACATACCAAACTAGCTGAAATGCAGAAGGCCAAAGAAAGCATATTTTTACACTTGCCCGAGACTGGAAAACTGCTATGCATTGTGTTCAGGGTTTTGGGTGAACCGCATTCTCAGTACGCGTCGGTTTCTATAGGCGGACTGAGAATGCAATTTTGTTCCTACGACAAATGGAACAAACAAAAATCTAAGGACATAGCAACAAAAGGTTTTATCTGCTAAGAACCTCCCCAACTGTTCAGCATAATATAGCCCAGGGCCAGGCTGGCGGGCCCGCACGCGCGTCACTCGCCCGCCTCGTCAGACCCCTGTCCGTCGACCCCCCTCGTCGACCCTGGCAACTCGATTCCGTCGACCTCATTCCGCTGGGATCTTCAGCTTGGTCAAGAAGCTCACCACTAACTCCTAAGAGCATCGAACTCCTACACCGGTTTGGCGCTTCCGCGGCCATTACCCACCAGTGTCCTTATGACCGCTACTGCTGCAGCTTTTGATAACGATGTTAGCATAAACACTAGCCCGACAATTTGAGCCAACTGTTGACTTCCGTGAAAGAGTTGGCATCGTATCCACTGACGTCCGTGATAATCCCAGGCTTCGCCCAGTCCACCCGGGAAGACGCGGCGCCAGGCCCCTTACTTCCTGCCTCCGCAAGGAACATGCAGCTGCCCTCGTTCCACGACAGCCAGCCGTCCTTCTCGATCGCCTGAAAGGGAATGGGGGATGGGCGGATGGGGAGTGAAGGAGGTGGGGAAGGCGGGAATGAAAGTAAGCATGAATGCACTTCCCCTTGTTTCACAACAGCCAGCCATTTGAAGGGATTAAATGGAGATGGGGAGTGACGATGCGGAGTGGGGATAGGCGGGTGGGAAGGAGGGGGGATGGTGGGTGAGTAGGTGGAACTTGTGCAGGCAGATGAAACTGGAACAGGGGATGCTTACCGCGGGGAGATTGGCGTTGATGAACACCGTGAAGGCGCATTTCTTCCACGGACGGCCCAGATACACCCTGGTAGTACCGCTGTCCGCCGCAACATTCGCATCGCGAATCACAATCCCAGTTGGCGTATCCTTGCTGCGCCCCGACGCCGTAAGAGTTCCAAAAGAGGGGCTTGGGTGAAGCTGAATCTTCGGAGCATCGATGACCACAGCCGCGTCGCCGAAAATGAAGTCCTGCGTGCCGCCGATGTAGCAATTTTTGTAGTACTGCCGTCCCGCGTCCACATACAATGTATCTTGCGATCCCTCGAACGCGCAGTTGAAAAGAGCTGATTGGTCACCAGTGGCGCGAAACGCAACTGCTTGGTGATTCTCCGGGCCTGCCGTGTTGACGAATTTTATGCCGAAAGCCACGAACCTGTCGTGCGGTTACCAGATGGTGGGTACGTGATGCAAGGGTAGGAAGAGAAAAGCAGGAAGCCGTGAGTGGAACACGAGCAGAAAGGGGTGAGAGCGAGAAGGGCAGAAAGGCGTGAGAGAGGTAAGGGCAGACAGGGGTAGAGAGGGCAGAAAAGGGAAAAGGGCGGCATTACCTGTCGCTATCCACCCCAACTGTAGCCGACTCGTAGGTCCCGGACCCGCTGCCGTAACTCGCGTCGCCCGTAATAATCGTCTTATCCGCGCCTGCACCAATCAGAACGATATCAGTCGTATCAATCAACACCTGCTCCTTGTACGTTCCCGCGGGAATGTAGATCACGAATCGCGAACCGCCAGGAGCGGCATCAACGGCATCCTGGATAGACTTGTATCCCTTCCCGACGGTCGCGCTGGCCGCAAGGGACGGGCCGGCAACCATTGCGCCGGAGGACGGTGACGCCTTCTTGCTGCTGCTCTTGCTGCCGCTCTTCTTGCCGCTCTTCTTGCTGCCGCTCTTGCTGCTTTTGTTGCTGCTGCTCTTGCCGGTCTTCTTGCTACTCTTCTTGATGCCGCTGTTGCTGCCGCTCTTGCTACCGCTCTTCTTGCTGCCGCTCTTCTTGCCGCTCTTGCTGCCGCTCTTGCTGCCGCTCTTCTTGCCGCTCTTCTTGCCGCTCTTCTTGCCCTTCTTGCCGCTCTTCTTGCCGCTCTTCTTGCCCTTCTTGCCGCTCTTCTTGCCGCTCTTCTTGCTGCCCTTCTTGCTGCCGCTCTTCTTGCCGCCGCTCTTCTTGCTGCCGCTCTTCTTGCTGCTGCTGCTGCTCTTGCTTGGGGACTTGCTGCTGCTGCTCTTGCTGCTGCCGCTGCTCTTCTTATTCTTCTTCTTGTTATGGCGGTGGCGGAGCTGCCTCCTCAAGATAGAACCACCCTCCAAATCTCCTCCCTCCGCAACGGCAACTTCGGCATTCAGCCTCGTTTGAAGCTCCTGCAGTTGCTCGTACAAGCCCGGCTCAAGCCAATTCGGGCTGCTTGATTGAACGGCCATGCTGCGTCCACGCACAGCCACCTCATCGTCCCCGCTGGTAGCAACGGCTTTCGCGGCGGCGTTGGTGATTGAAACGAGAGCGCCAAGCGTGCTGCCCGCTTTCTTAGCAGTGTACTGCGGGAAGGAAGCGGGTAGCGGGGGAGAGGGGAGAAGGGAGAAAGAACGAATGAACCAGCGTTGCTGTTGCACCGAGCAAGATGACGTTTCCTTCGAAAAGATGCGAGAAAATGAGAGCTTCTGGAGCGCTCGAAACAGGAGTCTCTAGCGAATGGATCTGAATGCGGCCCTCTTAATTTTAATATCTGTGTTTAAGATTTTGAAATCAGGATTGTAACGAACCTCGAGATGCACGTAAGCGGGGAAGCCTTGCGCTGCGGGCGAGAAAGTCTGGAAACCGTCAACGCAGTTGTCGATCTGCGTATCGGCGGCTGCCAACCAGTACGGCACGTCGCGCAAGCGCAATGTTAGCCTGTCGCGCGCAGCTCCTCGCCATGGCGTTTATGAAATGATCGTTCCGCACGTTGCTTGACTTAATCTCGTCGGCCGCGTCGATTAGTGACGCGACTTGCGCTTGCACCGCGACAATCATGGCTGAGGTCACTTGCTCCGCCGTCTACGGCACAACGCCTAGGGATCGCCGCGCCACGCGGAACTCTGCCGCGCAGTGGGTTCCGTTGGACGACGCGATGCAGGCGTCAGGGTGGGAGAGGACGAGATAGTTGTCCGCCATCTCGCAGCAGGAGATTATCGCCAGCGCGATGCCAAGTCCAGCGAATGCCCATATTGCAGCCCGTTTAATCGAAGAGATTTCCATCTCTCCGAATAGAATGGGCTCCCCAAGAGTCTTCTAGACTACTCGCAGGATGGAAGGGAGAGGTAGGAAATGTTGTGTCTGAGTGATAGGCGCCGCAGCAATGCTTTAGAAAGACTGTTCGAATGATGGAGATGCGACGTAAGAACTGATCGCTGATGGTAATCAACTGATGACTCCAGATTGTCAGAAACGCATATTTATGTGAGTTTCCGTAAGGAACCGCGAGGTAGGGCGTTGCGCACAAGCGGCTTAGCTAGGGGTAACTCGTTGTCGCGTCGTCATATGGGGGGGCAGTCTAATCGCGGTTCAGTCTGGTGGCTGGAGACGTCGAAGCGCGATCATGACCTATCCAGGGTGTAAGGGCGAATCGAGTGAGCACCCACGAATTTTATTTTTACAGGTGGCATTCAGTACGGCACGACTCAATAAACGAAAAACTTACGAGTTATGGGGAGGTTGAGACACTTCAAGAGACCTTCAGAAAATGCGAGAGTTCGTGCTGCGGCGATACAGTATTATCAACTCGTTTTTCGGTAAACGTCTCGTCAACAGAATTTTTAAACGGCCCAGTCAATATGTTCACGCCGCCCGGTGTTTCGGACACCACATCCAGAATAGTAACACCCAGCAACGCCAGGCGACTCGTGACTTCAAACTAGTGCTTGTAACAACACATTATCGGAAAGCCTCGCCTCAGCGATTAGGGGGGACTCGTTTACTGGGCATCTTTCGCTAAGAAGCATGACCAACCCGCTAGCAGCTTGACTTTTCCAGCCATGGGCATTTGGCATACAGCACGCGAGAATTCGCGAAAGCCATTTCCCCATTTCGCACAGTGAAACAATCGAGGTGTAACTTCAAAACTGTACATAAATTTCTATTATAGTAGTGTAGTTGATGGCCCTTGCAATTTTGGGAAGACATAACTAAAAAATCTGTGTTCTTTCGACTTCAAGGTGTGCACTAAAATCTCCACATATTCCACAGATGTGGTGTTCCAGAAGCTTTCCCTAATCTTGGGGATTCGTCTAGGGTTCGTGGGGATCCGCCGTGCTGTTTGGCAACATAGCTCAAATAAGTAGGATCGCATCGCATTGCGATCAACATCCGTTCTCTGACAGTTCACAAATGTGACCGCACATTCAGGACCCGCCATGGCGTGTTTTGCAGCATCTGGTGGCCGTTTTCCACGGGGTCAGTGACAAATTGTGGTGGCTCTATTAGAATCGCGGCTGACGTGCGCCACGCATGCGCTCTTTACAAGAACATAATAACGGCTTGCTGCTTGTGGATATTTATGTACGTAGGCTCCTCACATTGATGCCTCATGCCTCTTGTACGCTCTCACCCACTAGTCTCATCACCATTCTACTTATCTTCCAAAAGCACTTAGTTTCTAAGATGGTATCAGCAGTAGGTTCGTTCCTAGCCTAAGAAAACGTGCCCCTCTTGCCCCTGTAACGTGCTTCACCCCTTTTGTAATGCGCCTTGTCCGCATTGCGCCTCGTAACGCCCCGCCGTGCCTGCAGCATGTGTGAATTCACGAAAGCCAATTCCCCATTTCGCACAGTGAAACAATCGAGGTGTAACTACTAAACTGTACTAGTAGTGGATGGCCCATGCAATATTGGGAAGACGTATCTGAAAACCTGCGTTCTTTCGACTTCAAGGTGTGCATCTCCACATATTCCACAAATGTGGTGTTCCTGAAGCTTTCCCTAATCTTGGGGATTCGTCTAGGGTTCGTGGGGATTCACCGTTCCGTTTAGCAGGATCGCATCGCATGGCTATCAACGTCCGTTCTATGACATTTCACAAATGTAACCGCACATTCAGGACCCCATATGGTGTGTTTTGCAGCATCTGGTGGCCGTTTTCCATGGGTGACAAATTGTGCTGGCTCTGTTAGAATTGCGGCTGACGTTCGCCACACATGCGCTCTTCACAAGAACATAATAACGGCTTGCTGCTTGTGGATATTTATTTACGTAGGCTCCTCACGTTGATGCCTCATGCCTCTTGTACCCTCTGTCAGAATATTATAGCTTACTTATTTGTGTAGGCTACAGTGGGGTATCCCATAGGGGGTACAACCCAACTAGGGTTTCCTATTTGTACTCACTTCATTCATAGTTCATTCATTTCTCTCGTTCACTTCTTCTCATGGTATCGAGCAGGTTCCCTTGTGGGAACTTTGCTTAGGGCCCACCACTTCGAAAATTTTTTTTCCTGCCCTAGCGCCCTAGTACCCTAGCGCCCACCCTTGCGCCCGCCCTAGCGCCCTAGCGCCCGCCCTAGCGCCCGCCCTAGCGCCCGCCCTAGCGCCAGCCCTAGCGCCCGCCCTAGCGCCCGCCCTAGCGCCCTAGTGCCCGGCGCCTGCCCTAGTGCCCGTGAGCCGCCCGCGGCCTGCCCGTGAGCCGCCGCCCGCGGCCTGCCCTAGCGCCCGTGAGCCGCCCACGGCCTGCCCGTGAGCCGCCCGCGGCCTGCCCGTGAGCCGCCGCCCGTGAGCGCCGCCTGTTAGCCGCCGCCTGTGAGCGCCGCCCGTGCGCCGCCGCCCGTCAGCCGCAACCCGTGCGCCGCTCGTCAGCCGCAGCCCGTGAGCGCCGCCCGTCAGCCGCAGCCCGTAAGCAGCCGCCCGTCAGACGCCGCCCGTGCGCCGCCGTCTGCGAAGCCGCCGCCCGTGAGCTGCCGCCCGTGAGCCGCCCACCCGCGCGCCGCCCGACTGTGAGCCGGCGCCGCCCGTGAGCCGCCCGCCCGTGCGCCACCAGCCCGCCCGTGAGCCGCTGGCGCCACCCGTGCGCCGCCCGTCCGCGAGCCACCCACCCGCCCGTGCGCCGCCCGCGCCGCCTGTGCACAGCCCGCGAGCCGCCCGCGAGCAGCCCGCGAGCCGCCCCAGCCGCCCGTGCAGCCGCCCGTGAGCCGCCCCAGCCGCCCGTGAGCCGCCCGCGCGCCGCCCGTGACCCGCCCCGGCCGCTCGTGCAGTCACCCGTGCGCCGCCCGCGAGACGCCTGCGCCGCCCGAGCCGCCCGAGCCGCCCGAGCCGCCCGAGCCGCCCGAGCCGCCCGAACCGCCCGAGCCGCCCGAGCCGCCCGAGCAACCTGAGGTGCCGAGCTCCTGCTCCTGTGGGGCTGCCGCTGCTCCTGGACCGGCGCAGCTGCTGTGCTGCCGTGTTGCAGTACTACTGAGCTACCCGACTCTTCCTGCTCGGTGAGACTGTCAGCTGCTATAATGGCCACCCCCAGTGTCCTGGCTTTTGATGCTGAGGGTCGCGCCATTGACTTTGCAGTCTGGGTCGAGGACCTGCAGCTGTACTTACTGTGCGATGCGATAGATGAGGTTTCTCTCTTTGACTTTGTCTCTGGCGCTGTCCCTGCCCCTCCTGCTGATGCTGACCCCACTGTTCGCTCCAAGTGGGCCACGCACGATGCTGCTGCACGTCTTGCTGTGCGTCGCCACCTCCCTTCCTCCGAGCGCGCGCACTTTAGTCAGTGCAAGACCGCTCAGGCCTTGTACGACGCTGTAGTTGCGCGCTACTCCTCCCCTTCCTCCGCTACGCTGAGCCGCCTCATGCTACCGTACCTCTTCCCTGACCTCGCTGCCTTTCCCACAGTCGCTGACCTCTTTACCCACCTCCGCGCTAGTGACACTCGCTACCGCGCTGCGCTTCCTGCTGAGTTCCGCGCCGCAAACCCTCCTCCCATGTACATCACTCTCTACTTTCTAGTCACCCGTCTCCCTGAGTCCCTTCGTGCCGTTAGGGACCAGTTTCTCTCTGTCTGTCCCACCACCCTCACTGTCGACCTCCTTGAGAAGTCCCTGCTAGCGGCTGAGAAGAGCATAGTCGCTGTAGGGGCCTCTCGTGGTGACCCCCGCACCCCCATCTTTGAGGGGTGTTCTCCTTCCCCCCTATTACCCTCTGTCGCCTCTGCTGCTGCGGCCGACCTCGTTGGTCTAGAGTCGGTCGGTGCGGCGTCTGCCCCCAGCGGTAGGCGCCGCTCTGGCAGGGGCAAGGGGGGCAAGGGAGCGGGTGGAGCTAGCGGGGGCGGTGGCGGAGGAGGTGGGAGCGGCGGGGGGAGTGGGGGTGGCGGTGGAGGTGGTGGTGGGAGTGGAGGTACTGGTGGCGGCAGTGGAGGCGGAGGCGGCGGCGGAGGTGGTGGCGGAGGTGGCGGTGGGAGCGGCGGGGGCGGCGGAGGCGGGGGTGGCGGTGGTGGAGGTGGTCGGAGTGGCTCGTCCCAGCGGAGCAGCACTGGGGGTGGTCAGCACCAGCAGCAGCAGCAGCAGCAGCAGCAGCAGCGCTCTCGCGACGTCCCCACCCCTCAGCAGCTCCGTGAGTGGTACTCGCAGCGTCAGCGTGGTGGGGCGTTCGGTCCCTGCACCTACGTCCTTCGCACCGGCGACTGCGCGGGTGAGCAGTGTGGGGGCACCCACACCGCCCGCCGCTGCTTTGCCCGCTTGACCGACGCTTGGCGCCAGCAGTTTCCGGAGGCCGCTGAGATCCCCCGCTGGGGAGAGCTGTCTAGGGCTGGTGTAGCTATCTTTGATCTTGACTTTGATGCTATCCTTGCTGCCATGTATGCTGTGACTGTTAGTGATGAGGGTGACTGTTACCGGTGTTTCCCGCCCGACCCGGGCATTGGTACTGCTGCGTCAGGTGCCAGTGAGGCTGCTGCTCTAGGTGCCAGTGCGTCTGTGCTCTCAGGTGCTGGTGAGTCTGCCCTCTCAGGTACTGTGTCGGCTTCGGCCTCTCACACCTTCACCCTTGACTCTGGGGCGTCTCGCTCCTTCTTTCGGGACCGCACCACTCTCACACCGCTTAGTCGGCCGGTTGCGGTGTCCCTTGCTGACCCCTCTGGGGGTCCTGTCGTGTCTCGTTTCTCCACAGTCCTCCCGTGTCCGGCGGCTCCCTCTGGCACCCTGACTGGTCTCTACCTCCCCTCGTTCTCTACGAACCTGGTGAGTGGTGCTGACCTACAGGATGTGGGTGTCCACCAGTTCACTCCTGCTCGTCAGCGGGTGACACACTGCACAGAGGCCAGCACAGGTCGCCACCTGGCTACGTTTACACGTCAGCCAGGGTTGAGCCTGTACACACTGACCACTGCTTCTCCTCCCGGTGCTGAGTCTGGTAGAGCCCCTTCGTCTGGTCAGGTGTTTGCTGCAGCGTCCAGGTCTGGTCCTGAGTCTGCCCCCTGTTCGTGTCGCCGTCTGTCTCACGAGACTCTCCTCTGGCACCACCGCCTTGGCCACCCCTCTCTGCTTCGGCTCAGAGGCATGGCCTCCCGTCTTCTTGTGTCTGGTCTCCCCCGGTCCCTCCCTCCCCTTCCTCAGGGCCCTGGCCCTGCCTGTGTCCCCTGTGTCGAGGGGCGCCAGCGTGCTGCCCCTCACTCCTCCCAGTTTCCTCCGACAGAGGCTCCGTTGCAGACGCTTCACATGGACGTGTGGGGCCCTGCCCGCGTCCGTGGACTCGGTCACGAGCGCTACTTCCTGTTGGTGGTTGACGACTACTCGCGTTACACCACAGTCTTCCCCTTGCGCAGCAAGGGTGATGTCACTGAGGTGCTGATCGACTGGATCCGCGCAGCTCGTCTCCAGCTCAGGCAGAGCTTTGGCTCGGACTTTCCTGTGTTGCGTCTGCACTCGGACAGAGGCGGAGAGTTCTCCTCTGGCCTTCTGCGTGCCTTCTGTCGTGCGCGAGGCATCCGCCAGACCTTCACGCTTCCGGACTCACCGCAGCAAAATGGGATTGCTGAGCGCCGCATTGGCATGGTCATGGACGTCGCTCGTACGTCTATGATACATGCGGCTGCCCCCATTTTCTGTGGCCGTTTGCGGTCAGGTACGCGGCGCATCAGATCAACCTTCACCCCAGGGTCTCCAGGCCGGAGACCTCCCCTGCCTTGCTGTGGACAGGGAAGGTTGGCGATGCGTCGGCGTTCCGGGTCTGGGGATCTCAGGCGTTTGTCCGCGACTTGTCTACGGACAAGCTGTCCCCTCGCGCTGCTCCCTGCGTCTTCCTGGGGTTCCCCCCCGACGCCCCTGGGTGGCAGTTCTACCACCCCACCTCTCGACGTGTTCTGTCCTCCCAGGACGTCACGTTTGACGAGTCGGTA
The DNA here is from genome assembly GCA_948144175.1 of Closterium sp. NIES-65. NCBI lineage: Eukaryota > Viridiplantae > Streptophyta > Zygnematophyceae > Desmidiales > Closteriaceae > Closterium > Closterium sp. NIES-65. Next base: position 22,862 of record CANXME010000872.1, read on the forward strand.
CCCTACTACCGCCTCTTCCCCTACCGCACTCCGTCCCTCCCCCCGCCCCCGCTCTTCTTGGTACCAGGTCCCCCCCCGGTAGACCCCCTCCCCCCTCAGGGTCCTGCCCCTTCAGGTGTGTCCCAGGTAGACGCGGTCGAGCCTGTCGAGGTCACTGGTGACTCTGGTGCTGCTGCGGGAGCTGAGCCTGGGGGTGCTGGGACTGGAGGTGCTACACCTGGGGGTACTGAGCCTGGGGGTGCGGAGTCTGGAGGTGCTGAGCCTGGGGGTGCTGAGCCTGGGGGTACTGAGCCTGGGGGTACTGAGTCTGGGGGTGCTGAGCCTGGGGGTGCTGAGCCTGGGGGTACTGAGTCTGGGGGTGCTGGGCCTTGGGGTGCTGAGCCTTGGGGTGCTGAGACTGGGGGTGCTCCGCCTGGAGGTGCTTCGTCTCGCCAAGAGCCACTCTCCCCACCGGAGCTGCGTGAGTGGTTTGCCCGGCGCTGGAGGCGTGCTGCTGGTGCTGGAGGTTCTTCGGATGCAGAGGGTGCTGCTGCCGTGCGTCCCGGAGGTGCTCGTGCTGTGGGTGCTGGAGCTGCTGGGCCTGAGGGTTCTCCTGGAGCTGGTGCTGCTGAGGGTGTTGACGCTGAGACTACTGCTGGCGGTCCGTCTGGCAGTGCTCCTGGTGCTGCTGGGGGTTCTGGTGCTGCTGGAGGTGCTGCTGCAGCGGGTGCTCCTGCTGGGGGTACTGGTGCTGTCCCTGCTGTTTCCGGCGTCGCCACGCGGCCCCGACCGTACTTCGTTCCGCTCCTACAACAGGTTCTTGGTCTTACACCTTCTCCTGGTCCTCCTCCTCCTCCCTTAGAGGGTCCACAGCCTGTCCAGTCCCAGTCACAGCTACAGCCTGCCTCCCCTTTGCCTGCTCCTTCTCCCTACGCTGGTCCGACTGGAGGCCTTACTGAGTGTTGTGAGCCTGCGTCTCGTCCTGCGTCACCTGTTCGTCCTGCACGCACTAGTGGTCGCGGTTCACGTCAGCGTCCTCCTCCTGTCCCTGGCACGCACCGGATGTCTCTGCGTCCGTCCACTGCTCCTCTGCGTGCCCCTTTGCCTTCTCCTCCTTCTTCCTCTCTTCCTGCTCTTGCCGACCCGGAGTCGGACTCTCTTCGTGCTGCCAGTCCTACTGTCACGCGTCTCCTTGCTACTGCTGTCACTGACCCTTCTTTCGAGTCTTCTGCTGCGTCTGCCCTTGTCACTGAGCTCGTCGACTTTGCTGCGCGCTGTCGTCTAGACTACGCTGCTAGTCTTATCGCTGAGTCTGAGTCTGCCTGTCCTCCGTCCGTCGGGGGTGAGTGTGCCCTTGGCACGGACGTCCTTGAGGACAGGCAGGAGAAGTTCCAGTGTCTGACAGCCGCTTCACCTCATCTCGCGTCTGTACTGCTCGCCCCTGAGGGAGACCCGGATGCACTTGACATCACGACTCCGCGCTCTTACGCGGAGGCGATAGAGGGTCCCTACTCCTCTCAGTGGCAGGCAGCTATGGATGCAGAGATGGCTTCCTGGAAGTCCACAGGCACCTACGTTGACGCTGTTCCCCCTCCTGGGGCGAACATCGTCAGTGGCATGTGGATTTTCAGGGTGAAGCGGCCGCCGGGTTCTCCGCCTGTCTTCAAGGCGCGTTACGTGGCTCGTGGCTTCAGTCAGCGGCAGGGAGTTGACTACTTTCAGACCTTCTCCCCCACCCCGAAGATGACCACTCTTCGGGTACTGCTGCACGTTGCTGCTCACCGGGACTACGAGCTGCACTCTCTCGACTTCAGCACTGCTTTCTTGCAGGGCAGCCTGCACGAGGAGATCTGGCTGCGTCGCCCACCTGGCTTCACTGGGTCTTTCCCTCATGGTACCCAGTGGAGTCTCCGGCGTCCAGTCTACGGTCTCCGCCAGGCGCCACGTGAGTGGCACGACACACTGAGGACTACGCTTGCGGCACTTGGGTTTGCTCCTTCTACTGCCGACCCGTCGCTGTTTCTGCGCACCGACACCTCTCTGCCGCCGTTCTACATCCTCGTGTACGTCGACGACTTGGTCTTTGCCACAGCTGACACTGCTGGACTCGCCTACGTGAAGTCCGAGCTGCAGAAGAGACACACGTGCACTGACCTGGGTGAACTGCGCAGCTACCTTGGCTTGCAGATCACTCGGGACAGAGCACGCCGCACCATTACCCTGACTCAGTCACACATGGTGCAGCAGGTCCTTCAGCGCTTCGGCTTCACGTACTCCTCGCCTCAGGCCACTCCTCTGCCTACTCGCCACTCGCTCTCAGCTCTGCCTTCGGATGAGTCCGTAGAGTCGAGTGGTCCGTTTGCAGAGCTTGTTGGCTGCCTCATGTACCTGATGACCTGCACACGACCTGACCTTGCATACCCTCTTAGCATTCTCGCACGCTATGTTGCTCCTGGGAGACACCGACCAGAGCACATGGCTGCAGCGAAGAGGGTGTTGCGCTACTTGTGCAGTACGTCGGGCATGGGGCTAGTGCTTGGAGGGCACAGTCCAGTGGTCCTCACTGGGCACGCGGACGCTTCTTGGGCTGACGACCAGGCTACGCAGCGGTCGTCACAGGGTTACACCTTCAGCCTTGGTTCCGGCTCTGTTTCGTGGCGGGCTACCCGCTCGTCTTCTGTTCTCGGCTCCAGTTGTGAGGCTGAGATCTACGCCGGGGCTATGGCTGCTCAGGAGCTTCGCTGGCTCACCTACCTGCTGACCGACCTTGGAGAGCCGCCTCGTTCTCCTCCAGTCCTGTACGTAGACAACAAGGCCATGCTGGCCTTGTGTCGAGAGCAGCGACTGGAGCACAGAACAAAGCACATTGCTCTCCGCTACTTTCTTGCTCGTGAGCTACAGCAGCGTGGACAGTTGCGACTTGCGTACGTGGCCTCTGAGGCCAACACTGCTGATGTCTTCACCAAGGCACTTGCACCTTGAGATCATCAGCGTTGCTGCACGCAGCTGGGTCTTGTGCCTGTCTTGCCTCACTTGCTCACTTCTTGACCTTGCTTGTACCTTGACCTATATATACTCTTGTTCTTGCTTGTTTGACTCTTGTATATCTCTATATATGATCTTGCATGTGAACTGGCCTTGTGGCCCTTGAACTTATGCTCGGTATGTGTGGTGACTTTGTGATCCACCCTGAGCTTTGCTTTACTTTGCTTGACTGGTCTTGTGACCCCTTGTTCTCCCCCACTTTGCCTATGGGGGTGTGTCAGAATATTATAGCTTACTTATTTGTGTAGGCTATAGTGGGGTATCCCATAGGGGGTACAACCCAACTAGGGTTTCCTATTTGTACTCACTTCATTCATAGTTCATTCATTTCTCTCGTTCACTTCTTCTCACCCTCTCACCCACTAGTCTCACCACCATTCTACTTACCGTAATACCCCGGATATAAGCGCACCTGCGCTTATAATAAAACAATGTTTTTTGGGGGGGTGCGCTTATAATTGAGTCAGATTTATAAGCGCATGCACTTATATAATAACAAATGCAAATTTATAATTCATTGGCACCAAACTGTACATCTCCTTCTTGTGACTTCAATCGAATCGAAGCGGTAGCGAGTCGCAATTCAGATTCGCGCGTGAGCGATTTTCTGCCGGCGCACAGGGGAAAATTTACACGTCACTATCAGAAATGCCAGCTCATACTGACTGGACGCGTAGTATGTGTGAAAGTTAAAAGGAAAGGAGAGGGGTTGCACTAGCAAGAATGGGGATACAAATAGCAAACCCTAGAAGGGTTGTACTCGCTATAGAGCACCCCACTAGAGGCTAGAGCATAACATTCTGACACACCCCCATAGCCAAGGTGGGGTGTAATCAGCAGAGCAAGCAAAGCAGAACAAGCTCAGGGTGGATCACAATGTCACCACACATTCTGAGCACAAGTTCAAGAAGCAATAGTTTAAAGTTCACAAGTGTAAGCAAAGCTAGAGGCTATAGCAGAGGGCAAGTGAGGAGGAGGAGGCGAGACTGTAAGAGGAGAGGAGATAGGAGGCGACGACTGTGTCAGAACATTATAGCTTACTTATTTGTGTAGGCTATAGTGGGGTATCCCATAGGGGGTACAACCCAATTAGGGTTTCCTATTTGTACTCACTTCGTTCATAGTCTCATCATTCTCGTTCTCATTCTTCACATGGTATCAGAGCAGGTCCTCTCCTAGGGACTGTTCCTTGTGTCAGAACTTATAGCTTACTTGTTTCTGTAGGCTATAGTGGGGTATCCCATAGGGGGTACAACCCAATTAGGGTTTCCTATTTGTACTCACTTCGTTCATAGTCATTTCATTCTCGTTCTTTGTTTCCACATGGTATCAGAGCAGGTTCCCTCCTAGGGACTGCTTCTAGGGCCCACCGAACCGCGCCCCGAGGCGCGTTTTTTTTTTTTTAGCGACCCGTCGTGTCGCCCCTAGCGGACCGTTGCGCCGCCCTTCCCCTCGCGGCTCCGCCGCCCTTCCCTAGCGGCCCCGCCGCCCTTCGATCCCGTTTGCAGAGCTTGTTGGCTGCCTCATGTACCTGATGACCTGCACACGACCTGACCTCGCATACCCTCTTAGCATTCTCGCACGCTATGTTGCTCCTGGGAGACACCGACCAGAGCACATGGCTGCAGCGAAGAGGGTGTTGCGCTACTTGTGCAGTACGTCGGGCATGGGGCTAGTGCTTGGAGGGCGCAGTCCAGTGGTCCTCACTGGGCACGCAGACGCTTCTTGGGCTGACGACCAGGCTACGCAGCGGTCGTCACAGGGTTACACCTTCAGCCTTGGTTCCGGCGCTGTCTCGTGGCGGGCTACCCGCTCGTCTTCTGTTCTCGGCTCCAGCTGTGAGGCTGAGATCTACGCTGGGGCTATGGCTGCACAGGAGTTACGCTGGCTCACCTACCTGCTGACCGACCTTGGAGAGCAGCCTCGTTCTCCTCCAGTCCTGTACGTAGACAACAAGGCCATGCTGGCCTTGTGTCGAGAGCAGCGACTGGAGCACAGAACGAAGCACATTGCTCTTCGTTACTTTCTTGCTCGTGAGCTACAGCAGCGTGGACAGCTGCGACTTGCGTACGTGGCCTCTGAGGCCAACACTGCTGATGTCTTCACCAAGGCACTTGCGCCTTGTGATCATCAGCGTTGCTGCACGCAGTTGGGTCTTGTGCCTGTCTTGCCTCACTTGCTCTCCTCTTGACCTTGCTTGTACTTTCGCATATATATACTCTTGTTTTTTGTATATCTCTATATATGATCTTGCATGTGAACTGGCCTTGTGGCCTTTGAACTTGTGCTCGGAATGCGTGGTGACTTTGTGATCCACCCTGAGCTTTGCTTTGCTTTGCTTGACTGGTCTTGTGACCCCTTGTTCTCCCCCACTTTGCCTATGGGGGTGTGTCAGAACTTATAGCTTACTTGTTTCTGTAGGCTATAGTGGGGTATCCCATAGGGGGTACAACCCAATTAGGGTTTCCTATTTGTACTCACTTCGTTCATAGTCATTTCATTCTCGTTCTTTGTTTCCACACCTTGGGCCCACCGAAGCGCGCCCCGAGGCGCGCGCTCATTTTTTTTAGCGTCCCGTCGGATCGCACCTAGCGGCTCGTCGCGCCGCTCTTACGGTCGCGTAGAGCCGCCTTAGCGGCTGCAGCGCGCCGCCCTTCTCCCGGCCCGTCGCCGCCCTTCCCTGCGGCTTTGCGCCGCCCTTACCGGCGGCTTCGCGCCGCCCTTCCTTGCGGCTTCGCGCCGCCCCAGGCCCGTCGCCGCCCTTCCCGCGGCTTCGTGCCGCCCTTACCTGCGGCCTCGCGCCACCCCGGCCCGTCGCCGCCCTTTACTGCGGCTTCACGCCGCCCTTACCTGCGGCCTCACGCCACCCCGGCACGTCGCCGCCCTTATCTGCGGCTTCGCGCCGCCACTCCCTGCGGCCCACCCGTCGCCTTACCTGCGACCCACCCGCCGCCCTACCTGCGGCTCACACCGCCCTACCTGCGGCTCTCGCCGCCGCCCCTACCGCTCGCCGTGGACCAGGCCGCACGCTGCAGCCCCGACTGCAAGCCGCCGCCTCGGCCCCACGCCGCCCTTACGCCGCTGTGACACCCAGCCGCTCGAGCCGCCTGTGCCGCTGAGGAGCCGAGCCGCCAGAAACGCCCGAGCCGCGGAGTGTGAAGCAAAGAAAACAGGAATGAAAATGACTAAGGAAAGATTGGGTACAAGTACAACCCTAGAAACCCTGTACCCCATATGTGCTACCCCACTATAGCCTACAGCAACTATGTCATATAAATCTGACACACCCCCATAGGCAAAGTGGGGGAGAACAAGGGGTCACAAGACCAGTCAAGCAAAGCAAAGCAAGCTCAGGGTGGATCACAAAGTCACCACACAGTCCGAGCACAAGAGTAGGGCCAGAGGCCAGTTCACATGCAGGAGTACAGACATATATATAAAACTAGACAAGCAAGAGCAGGCATATATATATGTCACAGTACAAGTGAAGTCAAGAGGAGAGCAAGTGAGGCAAGACAGGCACAAGACCCAGCTGGGTGCAAAAGCGCTGATGGTCACAAGGCGCGAGTGCCTTGGTGAACACATCAGCAGTGTTGGCCTCAGAGGCCACGTACGCAAGTCGCAACTGACCACGCTGCTGCAGCTCACGAGCAAGGAAGTAGCGGAGAGCAATGTGCTTCGTTCTGTGCTCCAAGCGCTGCTCTCGACACAAGGCCAGCATGGCCTTGTTGTCTACGTACAGCACTGGAGGAGAACGAGGCGGCTCTCCAAGGTCAGTCAGCAGATAGGTGAGCCAGCGAAGCTCCTGTGCAGCCATGGCCCCGGCGTAGATCTCAGCCTCACAGCTGGAGCCAAGAACCGAAGACGAGCGAGTAGACCGCCACGAGACAGAGCCGGAACCAAGGCTGAAGGTGTAACCCTGTGACGACCGCTGAGTATCCTGGTCGTCAGCCCAAGAAGCGTCCGCGTGGCCGGTAAGGACCAATGGACTCCGCCCTCCAAGCACTAGCCCCATGCCCGACGTGCTGCACAGGTAGCGCAATACCCTCTTCGCTGCAGCCATGTGCTCCGGTCTGTGTCTCCCAGGAGCAACATAGCGAGCAAGAATGCTCAGAGGGTATGCAAGGTCAGGTCGTGTGCAGGTCATCAGGTACATGAGGCAGCCAACAAGCTCTGCATACGGACCACTCGACTCTACGGACTCATCCGAAGGCAGAGCTGAGAGTGAGTGGCGAGTAGGCAGAGGAGTGGCCTGAGGCGAGGAGTACGTGAAGCCGAAGCGCTGAAGGACCTGCTGCACCATGTGTGACTGAGTCAAGGTAATGGTGCGGCGTGCTCTGTCCCGAGTGATCTGCAAGCCAAGGTAGCTGCGCAGTTCACCCAGGTCTGTGCACGTGTGTCTCTTCAGCAGCTCAGACTTCACGTAGGCGAGTCCAGCAGTGTCCGCTGTGGCAAAGACCAAGTCGTCGACGTACACGAGGATGTAGAACGGCGGCAGTGAAGTGTCGGTGCGCAGAAACAGCGACGGGTCAGCAGTAGAGGGAGCAAACCCAAGAGCCGCAAGCGTAGTCCTCAGTGTGTCGTGCCACTCACGCGGTGCCTGGCGGAGACCGTAGACTGGCCGTCGGAGGCTCCACTGGGTGCCAGGAGGGAAAGTCCCAGTGAAGCCAGGTGGACGGCGAAGCCAGATCTCCTCGTGCAGGCTACCCTGCAAGAACGCAGTGCTGAAGTCGAGAGAGTGAAGCTCGTAGTCGCGCTGAGCGGCTATGTGCAGCAGCACCCGAAGAGTAGTCATCTTCGGGGTGGGAGAGAAGGTCTGAAAGTAGTCAACTCCCTGCCGCTGACTGAAGCCACGAGCAACATACCGTGCCTTGAAGACAGGTGGAGAGCCCGGCGGCCGCTTCACCCTGAAGATCCACATGCCACTGACGATGTTCGCCCCAGGAGGGGGAACCGCGTCAACGTAGGTGCCTGTGGACTTCCAGGAAGCCATCTCTGCATCCATAGCTGCCTGCCACTGAGAGGAGTAGGGACCCTCTACGGCCTCCGCGTAAGAACGCGGAGTCGGGATGTCTAGTGCATCCGGGTCTCCCTCAGGGGCAAGCAGTACAGACGCGAGATGAGGTGAAGCAGCTACTAGACACTGTAACTCCTCCTGCCTGTCCTCTAGGACGTCCGTGCCAAGAGCACACTCACCCCCGACGGACGGAGGACAGACAGACGCAGACTCAGCAACAAGACTAGCAGCGTAGTCGAGACGACAGCGAGCAGCAAAGTCGAGGAGCTCAGCGACTAGAGCAGACGCAGCAGTGGACTCAAAAGAGGGGTCAGTGACGACAGTAGCAAGCAGACGCGTGACAGTAGGACTGGCAGCACGAAGAGAGTCCGACTCAGGGTCGGCAAGCGCAGGAAGAGAGGACTCAGGAGGAGAAGGCAAAGGGGCACGCAGAGGAGCAGTGGACGGACGCAAAGACATCCGGTGCGTGCCAGGGACAGGAGGAGGACGCGGACGTGAACTGCGACCACTAGCGCGAGCAGTGCGAACAGGCGACGCGGGACGAGACGCAGGCTCACGACGCTCAGCAAGACCTCCAGTAGGACCAGTGTAAGGAGAGGGAGCAGGCAGTGGAGAGGAAGGCTCCAGCAGGGACTGCGACTGGACAGGCGGTGGACCCTCTACTGGAGGAGAAAGACCAAGAACCTGCTGCAGGAGCGGAACGAAGTACGGCCGAGGCCGCGCGGCAGCTCCAGACGCAGCAGGGACAGCACCAGCACCCTCAGCGACAGCACTAGCGCCACCCACACCTCCAGCGGCAGGACCAACAGCAGTAGGCCCAGCACTAGCGCCCTCAGCAGCTCCAGCACCAGGAGGACCCGCAGGTCCAGCAGCTCCGGGACCGGCAGCACCCGCACCCTCGACGGTCGAAGAAGCTCCAGCTCCAGCTCCAGCAGCACCTCCAGACTCAGCAGCACGTCTCCAGCGGCGAGCGAACCACTCGCGCAGCTCCTGTGGAGAGAGGGGCTCCCGGCGAGACGCAGCAGCAGGGGAAACCCCAGGCTCAGCAGCTCCAGACGCAGCACCCCCAGGCTCAGCAGCTCCCAGCTCAGCACCCCCAGGCTCAGCAGCTCCCGACCCAGCACCCCCAGACCCAGCACCTCCAGGCACAGCACCCCCCGGCTCAGCACCCCCAGGCTCCGTACCCTCCGCAGTAGCACCCTCAGGCCCAGCACCCCCAGCAGTAGCACCCCCAGGCTCAGCACCCCTGCGCACAGCACCCCCAGAGTCAGCACCCCCAGGCTCAGCACCCGCAGCAGCACCAGAGTCACCAGTAACCTCGACCGGGTCAACAGCGTCTACCTGGGACACACCTTAGGGGGCAGGAACCGGAGGGGGGAGGGGGTCTACCGGGGGGGGAACCGGCACAAGGAAGTCCGGGGGAGGGGGGAGGGAAGGAGTGCGGTAGGGGAAGAGACGGTAGAAGGGGACTGACTCGTCGAACGTGACGTCCTGGGAGGACAGAACACGACGAGAGGAGGGGTGGTAAAACTGCCACCCTGGGGCGTCAGTGGGGAAGCCAAGGAAGACACAGGGAGCAGCACGAGGGGACAGCTTGTCCGCAGACAAGTCGCGGACAAACGCCCGAGATCCCCAGACACGGAACACAGACGCATCGCCAACCTTCCCCGTCCACAGCAAGGCTGGGGACATCGCAGGCCGAGAGACCCGGGGGTGAAGGTTGAGCTGATGCGCCGCGTACCTCACCGCAAACGGCCACAGAAAATGGGGGGCAGCCGCATGCATCATGGACGTACGAGCGACATCCATGACCATGCCAATGCGGCGCTCAGCAATCCCATTTTGCTGTGGTGAGTCCGGAAGCGTGAAGGTCTGGCGGATCCCCCGTGCACGACAGTAGTCCCGCAGAAGGCGAGAAGAGAACTCTCCGCCTCTGTCAGAGTGCAGACGCAGAACAGGAAAGTCCGAGCCGAAGCTCTTCCTGAGCTGGAGACGAGCCTCGCGGATCCAGTCGATCAGCACCTCAGTGACCTCACCCTTGCTGCGCAAGGGGAGGACAGTGGTGTAACGCGAGAAGTCGTCAACCACCAACAGGAAGTAGCGCTCGTAACCCTGCCCACGGACGGGGGCTGGGCCCCACACATCCATGTGAAGCGTCTGCAGGGGAGCCTCTGTCGGGGGGAAGTGGGAGGAGTGAGGAGTAGCCCGGAGGCGACCCTCGACACAGGGGACACAGGAAGGTCCTGGCCCGGAGGGGAGAGGAGGGAGAGACTGGGGAAGACCAGAGACAAGGACACGGGAAGCCATGCTCCGAAGACGGGGCAAGGAGGGGTGGCCAAGACGGTGGTGCCACAGGAGAGTCTCGTGAGACAGAAGGCGACAAGAACAGGGGGCAGACTCAGGACCTGACCGGGACGCAGCAGCAAGCACCTGACCCGACGCAGCCACCTGACCAGACGCAGGGACAGGAGGAGACTCAACGGTCAGGGTGTAGAGACTCAACCCCGGCCGACGCGAGAACGTGGCCAGGTGTCGGCCTGTGCGTGCCTCCGTGCAGTGGGTCACCCGCTGACTCGCAGGAGTGAACTGGTGAACTCCCACATCCTGCAGGTCCGCTCCACTCACCAAGTTCGTAGAGAACGAGGGAAGGTACAGACCCGACAGGGTGCCCGAAGGGGCAGTCGGACACGGGAGGACAGTGGAGAAGTGAGACAGGACAGGACCCCCAGAGGGGTCAGCAAGGGAGACCGCAACCGGCCGGCCGAGCGGCGTAAGGGTAGTGCGGTCTCGAAAGAAGGAGCGAGAAGCTCAGGAGTCAAGTGTGAAAGTGAGGGAGGACGAGGACGACGCAGTACCTGAGAGCGCAGTCTCACCAGTACCTGAGAGCACAGACGCACTGGCACCTAGAGCAGCAGCCTCACAAGCACCTAGCGCAGCAGTACCAATGCCCGGGTCGGGCTGGAAACAACGGTAACCCTCAGTCTCCTCACTATAATCCACAACATACATAGCAGCAAGGATAGCATCAAAATCAAGATCAAAGATCGCTACACCAGCCCTGAGAAGCTCATCCCAGCGAGGGATCTCACTAGCCCCAGGGAACTGCTGACGCCAAGCGTCCGTCAGGCGGCCAAAGCAGCGCTGGGTGGCGTGGGCACCCCCACACTGCTCACCCGCGCGGTCGCCGGAACGAAGAACGTAGGTGCAGGGACCAGTACCCCCACCCCTCTGACGCCCAGCGTACCACTCACGAAGCTGCTGAGGCGGAGGGATGTCCCGCGAGCGCTGCTGCTGCTGCCGGTGCGAGCGCTGGCCACCACCACCTCCGCTACGCTGCTGGGTACCACCTCGACCAGCTCCACCTCCTCCACCACCACCGCCTCCTCCGCTGCTGCCTCCACCGCCTCCACCTCCGCCGCCTCCACCACCGCCGCTGCCTCCACCACCACCGCTGGCCCCACCACCACCGTCTCCGCCACTGCTGCCACCACCACCACCACCTCCACCACTAGTCCCGCCGCCACCCCCACTCCCTCCGCCGCCACCGCCGCCACCGCCACCGCCCCCTCCAGCTCCACCCGCGCCCTTGCCCCCCTTGCCCTTGCTGGAGCGACGTCTCCCACTAGGGGCAGACGCCGCGCCGACCGACTCAAGACCAAGCAGGTCGGCAGCAGCAGCAGAGGCAACAGAGGGCAGCAAGGGGGAAGGAGAGCACCCCTCAAAGATGGGGGTGCGAGGGTCACCACGAGAAGCACCTACAGCGACGATGCTCTTCTCCGCTGCGAGGAGGGCCTTCTCGAGGAGGTCGACGGTGAGGGTGGTGGGACAGACTGCGAGAAAGTGGTCCCTGACGACGCGAAGGGAGTCAGGGAGGCGCGCGACTACGTAGTAGAGAGCGATGTACATGGGGGGGGGGTTCTTAGCGCAGAACTCAGCAGGAAGGGCGGCGCGGTAGCGAGTGTCACTAGTGCGGAGGTGCGTAATAAGGTCAGCGACAGTGGGAAAGGCGGAGAGGTCAGGAAAGAGGTAGGGAAGCATGAGACGGCTCAGTGCAGCAGTGGCAGGGGAGGAGTAGCGCGCAACTACAGCGTCGTACAAGGTCTGAGCACTCTTGTACTGACTAAAGTGCGCACGCTCAGAGGTAGGGAGGTGACGACGCACAGCAAGACGTGCAGCAGCATCGCGGGTGGCCCACTTAGAGCGGACAGCAGGATCAGCATCAGCAGCAGGAGCAGGAGAGGCGCCAGAGGTGAGGTCAAAGAGAGAAAGGTCGTCAGCCCTGTCGCACTGTAAGAACAGCTGCAGGTCGTCTAACCAGACCTCAAAATCAATGGCGCGACCCTCAGCGTCAAAAGCTAGGACACTAGGGGTAGCCATGGCGACAACAGCGACGCAGTGCAAGCAGTAGGGAAAGAGCTCGCAGTGGCAGTGCTCACCAGGCAGGGCAGGTCGTGCAGCTATCCAGAAAGGCGGCTCAGCGACCGGGCGGCTCGGGTGCACAGCGGCTCGGCTCTCGGGCGGTTCGGCGGCTGGGCGGCTCGGGCGCAGGGCGGCTCGGCTCCCGGGCGGCTCGGCGGCTGGGCGGCTCGGGTGCAGGGCGGCTCGGCTCCCGGGCGGCTCGGCGGCAGGGCGGCTCGGGTCCCGGGCGGCTCGGCGTTGGGCGGCTCGGCTCCCGGGCGGTTCGGCTGCTGGGGCGGCTCGGCCGGGAGATGCAGGGTCGGGGCCGTCAGGTGCAGCGGCGGGTCGACCGGTGCAGTGGCGGGCCGGCAGGTGCAGCGGCGGGCCGGTAGGTGCAGCGGCGGGCCGGCAGGTGCAGTGGCGGGCCGGCAGGAGCAGGCGGCGGGCCGTAGGGTGCGGCGGCGGGCCGGCAGGTGCAGCGGCGGGCCGGCAGGTGCAGCGGCGGGGCCGTCAGGTGAGGCGGCGGGCCGGCAGGAGCAGCGGCGGGCCGAAGGGTGCAGCGGCGGGGCCGTCAGAGGCGGCGGGCCGCTGGGTGCAGCGGCGGGCCGGCAGGTGCAGCGGCGGGCCGGCAGGAGCTGCGGCAGGCCGTAGGGTGCAGTGGCGGGGGCCGTCAGAGGCGACGGCGGGTCCGCGTCAGGCGACAGCGGGGCCGCGGCAGTAGAGGCGGGGCCGCGTCAGGGGAGGCGGCGGGACCGCGTCAGGGGAGGCGGCGGGGCCGCGTCAGGGGAGGCGGCGGGGCCGCGTCAGGGGAGGCGGCGGGGCCGCGTCAGGGGAGGCGGCGGGGCCGCGTCAGGGGAGGCGGCGGGGCCGCGTCAAGTAGGCGGCGGGGCCGCGAGCAGGAGAGGTGGCGGGGCCGCGTCTGAGGGACAGCGGGGCCGCGAGGGAAAAGGCGACCCGAGGGGTCGCTAAAAAAAAGGCGCGCCTCGGGGCGCGCTTCGGTGGGCCCTAAAAAAACGGTCCTAAGGCAGGACCCGCTCTATACCATGTGAAGCAAAGAAAACAGGAATGAAAATGACTAAGGAAAGATTGGGTACAAGTACAACCCTAGAAACCCTGTACCCCATATGTGCTACCCCACTATAGCCTACAGCAACTATGTCATATAAATCTGACACGGAGTACCCCAGCCACCCGAGCCGCCCGAGCCACCCGAGCCGCTGAGTACCCGAGCCGCCCGAGCCGCCCGAGCCGCTGAGTACCCGAGCCGCCCAAGCCGCCCGAGCCGCCCGAGCCGCCTGGGTCATCTGAGGAGCCGAGCCGCTGGTCCACCGGAGCTGCTGCTGCTGCTGGGCCGGCCGAGCAGCAGTGTTGCCGTGTTGCTGTGCCCCTGAGCTGCCCGACCCGCCCTGTCTGGTGAGATCGTTGACTGCTGTCATGGCTACCCCTAGTGTCCTAGCTTTTGACTCTGAGGGTCGTGCCATTGACTTTGAGGTCTGGGTAGACGACCTGCAGCTGTTCTTATAGTGCGATAGGGCAGACGGTCTTTCTCTCTTTGACCTCACCTCTGGCGCCGTCCCTGCCCCTGCTGCTGATGCTGACCCCACTGTACGCTCCCAGTGGGCCACACGCGACGCTGCTGCACATCTTGCTGTGCGTCGCCACCTGCCTACCGCTGAGCGCGCGCACTTTAGTCAGTACAAGAGTGCCCAGACCTTGTACGATGCTGTAGTTGCGCGCTACTCCTCCCCTGCCACTGCTGCACTGAGCCGCCTCATGCTCCCCTTCCTCTTCCCTGACCTTGCCGGCTTTCCCACTGTCGCTGATCTCATTACGCACCTCCGCACTAGTGACACTCGCTACCGCGCTGCGCTTCCTGCTGACTTCTGCGCCAAGAACCCCCACCCCCATGTACATCACTCTCTACTTTCTAGTCACTCGCCTCCCTGACTCCCTTCGTGTAGTCCGGGACCACTTCCTCGCGGTCTGTCCCACCACTCTCACAGTCGACAGCCTCGAGAAGGCCCTCCTCGCGACGGAGAAGAGCATAGTCGCTGTAGGAGCCTCTCGAGGTGACCCCCGCACCCCCATCTTTGAGGGGTGTTCTCCTTCCCCTCTCTTACCCTCTGTCGCCTCTACCGCTGCGGGCGACCTCGTTGGTCTTGAGTCGGTCGGTGCGGCGTCTGCCCCTAGCGGGAGACGCCGCTCTGGCAAGGGCAAGGGGGGCAAGGGAGCGGGTGGGGCCAGCGGGGGCGGTGGAGGTGGAGGTGGAGGCGGCGGAGGGAGTGGGGGTGGCGGTGGAGGTGGTGGCGGGGGTGGGGGTGCTAGTGGCGGCAGTGGAGGCGGGGGTGGCGGCGGCGGTGGCGGTGGGAGCGGAGGTGGCGGAGGCGGCGGCGGTGGAGGCGGAGGCGGGGGTGGCGGTGGTGGAGGTGGTCGGAGTTGCGCTTCACAGCGGAGCAGCACTGGGGGTGGTCAGCGCCAGCAGCAGCAGCAGCAGCAGCAGCAGCGTTCTCGCGACGTCCCCACCCCTCAGCAGCTCCGTGAGTGGTACACACAGCGTCAGCGTGGTGGGGGTTTTAGTCCCTGCACCTACGTTCTTCGCACTGGCGACCGCGCTGGAGAGCAGTGTGGGGGTACCCACACCGCCCAGCGCTGCTTTGGCCGCCTGACCGTCGCTTGGCGCCAGCAGTTCCCGGAGGCCGCGGAGATCCCCCGCTGGGGAGAGCTGTCTAGGGCTGGTGTAGCTATCTTTGATCTTGACTTTGATGGTATCCTTGCTGCCATGTATGCTGTGACCATTAGTGATGAGGGAAACTGTTACCGGTGTTTCCCGCCCGACCCGGGCATTGGTACTGCTCCTCTAGGTGCCTGTGTGGCTTCTGCTCTAGGTGCCAGTGCGTCTGTGCTCTCAGGTACTAGTGAGGCTGCTCTCTCAGGTACTAGTGAGTCTGCGCTCTTAGGTGCTGCGTCGGCTTCGGCCTCCCACACCTTCACCCTTGACTCTGGAGCGTCTCGCTCCTTCTTTCGGGACCGCACCACACTCACGCCGCTTAGTCGGCCGGTTGCGGTGTCCCTGGCTCACCCCTCTGGGGGTCCTGTCCTGTCTCGCTTCTCCACAGTCCTCCCGTGTCCGGCGGCTCCCTCTGGCACCCTGTCTGGTCTCTACATCCCCTCGTTCTCTACGAACTTGGTGAGTGGTGCTGACCTACAGGATGCGGGAGTCCACCAGTTCACTCCTGCTCGTCAGCGAGTGACGCACTGCACAGAGGCGAGCACAGGTCGCCACCTGGCTACGTTTACACGTCAGCCAGGATCGAGCCTGTACACACTGACCACTGCTTCTCCTCCAGTTGCTGAGTCTGGTAGGGTCCCTTCGTCTGGTCAGGTGTTTGCTGCAGCGTCCAGGTCTGGTCCTGAGTCTGCCCCCTATTCGTGTCGTCGCCTGTCTCACGAGACTCTCCTCTGGCACCACCGCCTGGGTCACCCCTCTCTGCTTCGGCTCAGAGGCATGGCCTCCCGTCTTCTTGTGTCTGGTCTCCCCCGGTCCCTCCCTCTCCTTCCTCAGGGCCCTGGCCCTGCCTGTATCCCCTGTGTCGAGGGGCGCCAGCGTGCTGCCCCTCACTCCTCCCAGTTTCCTCCGATAGAGGCTCCGTTGCAGACGCTTCACATGGACGTGTGGGGCCCTGCCCGCGTCCGTGGACTCGGTCACGAGCGCTACTTCCTGTTGGTGGTTGACGACTACTCGCGTTACACCACAGTCTTCCCCTTGCGCAGGAAGGGTGATGTCACTGAGGTGCTGATCGATTGGATCCGCGCAGCTCGTCTCCAGCTCAGGCAGAGCTTTGGCTCGGACTTTCCTGTGTTGCGTCTGCACTCGGACAGAGGCGGAGAGTTCTCCTCTGGCCTTCTGCGTGCCTACTGTCGTGCGCGAGGCATCCGTCAGACCTTCACGCTTCCGGACTCACTGCAGCAAAATGGGATTGCAGAGCGCCGCATTGGCATGGTCATGGACGTCGCTCGTACGTCTATGATGCATGCGGCTGCCCCCCATTTTCTGTGGCCGTTTGCGGTCAGGTACGCGGCGCATCAGATCAACCTCCACCCCAGGGTCTCCAGGCCGGAGACCTCCCCAGCCCTGCTGTGGACGGGGAAGGTTGGCGATGCGTCGGCGTTCCGGGTCTGGGGATCTCGGGCGTTTGTCCGCGACTTGTCTGCGGACAAGCTGTCCCCTCGCGCTGCTCCCTGCGTCTTCCTGGGGTTCCCCCCCGACGCCCCTGGGTGGCAGTTCTACCACCCCACCTCTCGCCGTGTTCTATCCTCCGAGGACGTCACGTTCGACGAGTCGGTACCCTACTACCGCCTCTTCCCCTACCGCACTCCGTCCCTCCCCCCACCCCCGCTCTTCTTGGTACCAGGTCCCCCCCCCGGTAGACCCCCTTCCCCCTCAGGGTCCTGCCCCTTCAGGTGTGTCCCAGGTAGACGCAGTCGAGCCTGTCGAGGTCACTGGTGACTCAGGTGCTGCTGGGGGTACTGAGCCTGGGGGTGCTGAGCCTGGGGGTGCTGAGCCTGGGGGTGCTGAGCCTGGGGGTGCTGGGTCTGTGGGTGCTGAGCCTGGGGGTGCTGAGACTGGAGGTGCTACGCCTGGAGGTGCTTTGCCTGGGGGTGCTGAGCCTGGAGGTTCTCCGGGTGCTTCGTCTCGCCGAGAGCCACTCTCCCCACAGGAGCTACGTGAGTGGTTTGCCCGGCGCTGGAGGCGTGCTTCTGGTACTGGAGGTTCTTTGGCTGCTGAGGGTGCTGCTGCCGCGGGTCCTGGAGGTGCTCGTACTGGGAGTACTGGAGCTGCTGGGCCTGCGGGTTCGACTGGAGCTGGTGCTGCTGAGGGTGTTGGCGCTGAGACTACCACTGGCGGTCCGACTGGCGGTGCTCCTGGTGCTGCTGGAGGTTCTAGGGCTGCTGGAGGTGCTGCGGGGGGTTTTGGAGCTACTGGAGGTCCTACTGGAGGTGCTGCTAGAGCGGGTACTCCTGCTGGGGGTACTGTTGCTGTCCCTGCTGTTTCTGGCGTCGCCACGCGGCCCCGATCGTACTTCGTTCCCCTCCTACAGCAGGTTCTTGGTCTTACACCTTCTCCTGGTCCTCCTCCTTCTACCTTAGAGGGTCCACAGCCTGTCCAGTCACGGTCACAGCTACAGCCTGCCTCCCCTTTGCCTGCTCCTTCTCCCTACGCTGGTCCTACTGGAGGTCTTACTGAGCGTCGTGAGCCTGCGTCTCGTCCTGCGTCACCTGTTCGTGCTGCACGCACTAGTGGTCGCGGTTCGCGTCAGCGTCCTCCTCCTGTCCCTGGCACGCACCGGATGACTCTGCGTCCTTCCTCTGCTCCTCTGCGTGCCCCTTTGCCTTCTCCTCCTGCTTCCTCTCTTCCTGCTCTTGCCGAC
This sequence comes from Closterium sp. NIES-65, assembly GCA_948144175.1. Lineage (NCBI taxonomy): Eukaryota > Viridiplantae > Streptophyta > Zygnematophyceae > Desmidiales > Closteriaceae > Closterium > Closterium sp. NIES-65. The sequence goes on from CANXME010000872.1 coordinate 40,730, forward strand.
CCGGAGTCGGACTCTCTTCGTGCTGCCATTCCTACTGTCACGCGTCTCCTTGCTACTGCCGTCACTGACCCTTCTTTCGGGTCTACTGCTGCGTCTGCCCTTGTTACTGAGCTCGTCAAATTTGCTGCTCGCTGTCGCCTAGACTACGCTACTAGTCTTGTCGCCGAGTCTGAGTCTGCCTGTCCTCCGTCCGTCGGGGGTGAGTGTGCCCTTGGCACGGACGTCCTTGAGGACAGGCAGGAGGAGTTCCAGTGTCTGGCCGCCGCTTCACCTCATCTCGTGTCCGTACTGCTCACCCCTGAGGGAGACCCGGATGCACTTGACATCCCGACTCCGCGCTCTTACGCGGAGGCGATAGAGGGTCCCTACTCCTCTCAGTGGCAGGCAGCTATGGATGCAGAGATGGCTTCCTGGAAGTCCACAGGCACCTACGTTGACGCTGTCCCCCCTCCTGGGGCGAACATCGTCAGTGGCATGTGGATCTTCAGGGTGAAGCGGCCGCCGGGTTCTCCGCCTGTCTTCAAGGCGCGTTACGTGGCTCGTGGCTTCACTCAGCGGCAGGGAGTTGACTACTTTCAGACCTTCTCCCCCACCCCGAAGATGACCACTCTTCGGGTACTGCTGCACGTTGCTGCTTGTCAGAATCCCAACCACTAGACCATTGGGATAAAGGGGCTTGTTTCAGTAGCGGGTCAGTGCGCCCATAACCCCCCAGGCAAACGCGCCTGTAACCCCCCCTAGGATCGATCGGGGATCTCACAGTGTAGCTCTACTGACACCCCCCCACACTGGGAGGCCCAGGACTGAGCACAGTGGCAACGACCAACATGTGCATACACCGGGATTCGAACCCGAGACCGCTCTGATACCATGTCAGAATCCCAACCACTAGACCATTGGGATAAAAGGGCTTGTTTCAGTAGCGGGTCAGTGCGCCCATAACCCCCCAGGCAAACGCGCCTGTAACCCCCCCTAGGATCGATCGGGGATCTCACAGTGTAGCTCTACTGACACTGCTCACCGTGACTACGAGCTGCACTCTCTCGACTTCAACACTGCTTTCTTGCAGGGCAGCCTGCACGAGGAGATCTGGCTGCGCCGCCCACCTGGCTTCACTGGGTCTTTCCCTCCTGGTACCCAGTGGAGTCTCCGGCGTCCAGTCTACGGTCTCCGCCAGGCGCCACGTGAGTGGCACGACACACTGAGGACTACGCTGGCGGCACTTGGGTTTGCTCCTTCCACTGCAGACCTGTCGCTGTTTCTGCGCACCGACACCTCTCTGCCGCCGTTCTACATCCTCGTGTACGTCGACGACTTGGTCTTTGCCACTGCTGACACTGCTGGACTCGCCTACGTGAAGTCCGAGCTGCAGAAGAGACACACGTGTACTGACCTAGGTGAACTGCGCATCTACCTTGGCTTGCAGATCACCCGGGACAGAGCACGCCGCACCATTACCCTGACTCAGTCACACATGGTGCAGCAGGTCCTTCAGCGCTTCGGCTTCACGTACTCCTCGCCTCAGGCCACTCCTCTGCCTACTCGTCACTCGCTCTCAGCTCTGCCTTCGGATGAGTCCGTAGAGTCGAGTGGCCCGTATGCAGAGCTTGTTGGCTGCCTCATGTACCTGATGACCTGCACTCGACCTGACCTTGCATACCCTCTTAGCATTCTCGCACGCTATGTTGCTCCTGGGAGACACCGACCAGAGCACATGGCTGCAGCGAAGAGGGTGTTGCGCTACTTGTGCAGTACGTCGGGCATGGGGCTAGTGCTTGGAGGGCGGAGTCCAGTGGTCCTCACTGGGCATGCGGACGCTTCTTGGGCTGACGACCAGGCTACGCAGCGGTCGTCATAGGGTTACACCTTCAGCCTTGGTTCCGGCTCTGTTTCGTGGCGAGCTACCTGCTCGTCCTCTGTTCTCGGCTCCAGTTGTGAGGCTGAGATCTACGCCGGGGCCATGGCTGCACAGGAGTTACGCTGGCTCACCTACCTGCTGATCGACCTTGGAGAGCCGCCTCGTTCTCCTCCAGTCCTGTACGTAGACAACAAGGCCATGCTGGCCTTGTGTCGAGAGCAGCGACTGGAGCACGGGACAAAGCACATTGCTCTCCGTTACTTTCTTGCTCGTGAGCTACAGCAGCGTGGACAGTTGCGGCTTGCGTACATGGCCTCTGAGGCCAATACTGCTGATGTCTTCACCAAGGCACTTGCGCCTTGTGATCATCAGCGCCTCTGCACGCAGCTAGGTCTTGTGCCTGTCTTGCCTCACTTGCTCACTTCTTGACCTTGCTTGTACTTTCACATATATATACTCTTGCTCTTGCTTGCTTAGACTCTTGTATATCTATATATGTGATCTTGCATGTGAACTGGCCTTCTGGCCTTTGAACTTGTGCTCGGAATGTGTGGTGACTTTGTGATCCACCCTGAGCTTTGCCTGCTTTGCTTGACTGGTCTTGTGACCCCTTGTTCTCCCCCACTTTGCCTATGGGGGTGTGTCAGAACATTATAGCTTACTTATTTGTGTAGGCTATAGTGGGGTATCCCATAGGGGGTACAACCCAATTAGGGTTTCCTATTTGTACTCACTTCGTTCATAGTCTCATCATTCTCGTTCTCATCCTTCACAGACTGAATCTGCAGACACACGGGCAACAGGAGGCACACTGGCACAGCGGCTACCGGAACAACGCTCCGGACTACTGGAGTAACTGGCCCCGCGGCTAAAAGTAGCGGCAGACGAGCAACGGACCCACGGGCGGTTGGCACAGGTGGCTACGACTGGGCTACCGGACGAAGTCCCCGGACTACAGGTGCTGCTGGCGACACGACGGCAACCTCCATTCAGCTTCCCCAAACTATCCCACCCCCCCTGACACACACCCCCTACTGCACCCTTAGGGTCACTCACACCCCACCCCCTAGCACGACTCCGTCGACTCCCACACTCCCACCCCCCTCAGCGGCAGATGCAGCAGTGGGAGACAGAGGAGGAGGAGGAGCAGGGGAGACCACACACCCGCCACCCCCCACTCGTCACCCCCAAACCCGAACACAGGGCAGGGCGGGATGGCGGGTAGGGAGGTTACGCGGGGGGGGGGGGGGGGGAGGGGGTGGGCGACGCGCGGCCTCCGTGGGCGCCAAAGTAGGCGGCAGAAGCGGCGACGCTCGCCCCCACCCCCACGTCGCCCCTCCACGCGGCCCCCCTCAGGTTGCCTCGACAGGCGACGGGAAAAGAAGGGGGGGGGGGGGGGGGGTGTACGTGCCCCCGGTGCGCCGCGGCTGACGATGAGGCATGGCCGGGGCGGCGGCGCGCGGCCGGGACGGGCGGCGCACGGGCGGCGTGGGGCCGGGACGGGCGGCGCACGGGCGTCGACGGGCCGGGGCAGCGGCGCGCGGCCGGGACGGGCGGCGCACAGGCGGCGTGGGGCCGGGACGGGCGGCGCACGGGCGTCGACGGGCCGGGGCAGCGGCGCGCGGCCGGGACGGGCGGTGCATAGGCGGCGTGGGGCCGGGACGGGCGGCGCACGGGCGTCGACGGGCCGGGGCAGCGGCGCGCGGCCGGGACGGGCGGCGCACAGGCGGCGTGAGGTCGGGACGGGCGGCGCACGGGCGGCGTGGGGCCGGGACGGCGGCGCGCGGCCGGGACGGACGGCGCACGGGCGGCGTGGGGCCGGGACGGGCGGCGCACGGGACCGACGCGCGGGTCCCCGTCGCCCGTCGTAGCGCCTCCCGAGGGCAACGCGCCGAGCGACGAGGCAGAAGCCCGCCGCGCGCCTCGGGGCGCACAGCGGGCAGAGAACCGCCGCGCGCCTCGGGGCGCACGGCGGGCAGAAAAACCGCTGCGCGCCTCGGGGCGCACGACGGGAAGAAGAAACTGCCGCACGCCACGGGGCGTGCGGCACAGAGAGTAGGAGTAGCAGTTGCAGCGGAAGCAACGAGGTGGTGAGCCCACCCACAGGATCGATCCAAGAGGATCGACCTGCTCTGATAGCATGTGAAAGTTAAAAGGAAAGGAGAGGGGTTGCACTAGCAAGAATGGGGATACAAATAGCAAACCCTAGAAGGGTTGTACTCGCTATAGAGCTCCCCAATACAGGCTAGAGCATAACATTCTGACAGTATGTGAGGTCCTCGAAAGTCAATCGAAGCGAAAATAGTTGTATCCTCACTGCAAAATTTGAAATCGCTACCGTTTTAATATGGTTTAAATTGTAGAATTATACGTGCGCTTATAATAAATCAAGGTTTTACAGGGGGTGCGCTTATAAATGAGGATCGGCCATAAGCGCATTGCTCCAGATACAAGCGCATGCGCTTATAATAGGCCTGCGCTTATATCCGGGGCCATACGGTACCTTCCAAAAGCACTTAGTTTCTAAGATGGTATCAGCAGTAGGTTCGTTCCTAGCCTAAGAAAACGCGCCCCTCTCACCCCGTAACGCGCTTCGCCCCTTTCGTAATGCGCCTTGTCTGTATTGCGCCTTGTAACGCCCCGTCGTGCCTCATAACGTCCCGTAGCACGCGTCGCCCTAGCTAAACGCACGCGCGCGCATACGCTGCTATATACTGCTCTGCCGTGCGCACGCGATCGCAGCACGCATAGCTGGGCGTGCAGCCAGCAGCACACACAACAGCAACAACCGCAAGCGCGAGCGCTAACGTACACACACGAGCAGCAGCTGCCGCCACGCACGCAGCTGCTGTCGCCGTGAGTGCAGAAGCCGAAGCCGCCGCGAAAGCAGCAGGCGCTACGCGCCACTACACTGCCGTGCGCACACATAGTGCTACGCACGCCGCCATGCACGAGCAGACGCGAGCAGCAGTAGCTGTGTGCGCAACCACAGCTGCCTACGCACTAGGAATCGCGCGCAATAGCAGCACCTACACATACCTTTTCCATGCGCTGGCCATGCTCCTTAACGAGCCCACAAGTTTTCCACGGCACAAGATCATTCCTAGCCTCTGCTGAGCGCTCTCAACCGCGTCGACCGTAGTCAACCACACTCAACCGCACTCTACCGCACTCAACCACACTTAACAGCAATTGATCGCACCTGGCAGCTGCAGTTGCACGCGTACCTGCTGTCTATCCCACACGCCTCCTACTATAGGCGTTCCTCACGGCGGCTGGCAGCCACTGTCACCTCTTCGGGCGATTCTTCTGCTTCTAGCCTCGTTGTTCCTCGTGTTCCTACGCTTCACATTCTACCTTCGTTCGCCACCCTCTTCACCAATTCTAGGCTAGCCTCGTCCGGCTATTACTAGCCCCTGCTGCACTTACGCCCCTCTAGCTTGTGCTATGGCGTCGACTAGAGTTTTGTAGCAGCAGGACCAGCCGTGGAGGCAGCATCTACAACACTCCTGGCAGTGGGATCCAGTTTGTCTGAGGAGTGTCGGCCCCAGCAGCGGTACAGCCAGCTGGGCAGCTCCCCGCGGAAGTCATGGTGTCGGCCCTTGTCGGTACCAGACCCTGACTGGCACTGGTGCTGGCACAACCTGCTGGCACAACAGTGGTCATCTTCGGGGTGGGAGAGAAGGTCTGAAATTAGTCATCTCCCTGCCGCTGACTGAAGCCTCGAGCCACGTAACGCGCCTTGAAGACAGGCGGAGAACCCGGCGGCCGCTTCACCTTGAAAATCCACATGCCACTGACGATGTTCGCCCCAGGTGGGGGAACCTCGTCAACGTAGGTGCCTGTGGATTTCCAGGAAGCCATCTCTGCGTCCATTGCTGACTGCCACTGTGAGGAGTAGGGACCCTCGATCGCCTCAACGTACGATCGAGGAGTCGGGATGTCTGGTGCATCCGGGTCTCCCTCAGGGGCAATCACCGTGGACACGAGATGAGGCAAAGCATCAGCAAAACACTGGAACTCCTCCTGCCTGTCCTCAAGGACGTCCGTGCTAAGAGCACACTCACCCTCGACGGACGGAGGACAGACAGACTCAGACTCAGCAACAAGACTAGCAGAGTAGTCTAGACGACAGCGAGCAGCAAAGTTGACAAGCTCAGCAACTAAGGCAGACGCAGCAGTGGACTCAAAAGAAGGGTCAGTGACAACAGTAGCCAGGAGACACGTGACAGTAGGACTGGCAGCACGAAGAGAGTCTGACTCAGGGTCAGCAAGAGTAGGAAGAGAGGACTCTGGAGGAGACGGCAAAGGGACACGCAGAGGAGCAGTGGAAGGACGCAGTGCCATCTGGTGTGTGCCTGGGACCGCAGGAGGACGCGGACGCGGAGCACGACCACTGGTGCGAGCAGCACGAACAGGCGACGCAGGACGAGACGCAGGCTCACGACGCTCAGCAAGACCTCCAGTAGGATCACTGTAGGGAGAAGGAGCAGGCAGGGGGGAGGCAGGTTGTAACTGTGACCGCGACTGGACAGATTGTGGACACGCTAAGGGAGGAGCAGGACCAGTAGAGGGCGGGAGACCAAGAACCTTCTCAAGGAGCGGAACGAAGTACGGCCTCGGCCGCGCAGCGCCTCCAGATCCAGCAGGGACAGCACCAGTACCCCCAGCGGCAGCACGAGCGCCAGCAGCACCTCCAGCTCCAACAGCGCCAACTCCAGCACCCTCAAAAGCACCAGCACCAGCAGAACCACCAGCGCCAACACCCCAAGCAGCTCCATCTCCAGCAGCTCCAGCTCTAGTAGCACCCCCAGCAGGACTCCCTGTCCCAGAAGCTCCAGAGCCGCCAGGGCGAGCACCTCCAGAACCATCAGCAACAGTAGTACCTCCAGCTCCAGCAGCACGGCTCCAGCGCCGGGCAAACCAATCGCGCAGCTCTTGCGGAGAGAGGGGCTCCCGCCTCGGCGAAACACCGCCAGAGGACACACGAGTAGACCCAGCTCTCCCAGGCTCCGCACCCCCAGGCTCAGCATCCCTAGGCTCCGCACCCCCAGGCTCAGCACCCCAAGGCTCCGCACCCCCAGGCTCAGCACCCCCAGACTCAGCACCCCCAGGCTCAGCACCCCGAGACTCAGCACCCCCAGGCTCCGCACCCCCAGACCCAACACCCGCAGGCGCAGCGCCCCTAGCAGCACCAGAGTCAACAGCTACCTCGTCAGACTCAACTGCGTCTACCTGGGACACACCTGACAGGGCAGGACCCTGAGGGGGGAGGGGGTCTACCGGGGGAGGACCTGGCGCAAGGAAGAGCGGCGGCGGGGGGAGGGGCGCAGTGCGGTAGGGGAAGAGACGGTAGTAAGGCACCGACTCGTCAAAGGTGACGTCCTGGGAGGACAAAACACGGCGCGAGGTGGGGTGGTAGAACCGCCAACCAGGCGCGCCAGGGGGGAAGCCAAGGAAGACGTAGGGAACATCACGAGGGGAAAGCTTGTCCGAAGACAAGTCGCGGACAAACGCCCGAGATCCCCAGACCCGAAACGCAGACGCATCGCCAACCTTCCCTGTCCACCGCAAGGTGGGGGAGGTCTCTGGCAAGGAGACCCGGGGCTGAAGGTTGAGCTGATGCGCCGCGTACTGAACCGCAAATGACCACAGAAAATGGGGAGCAGCCGCATGGATCATGGACGTACGAGCGACGTCCATGACCATGCCAATGCGGCGCTCAGCAATCCCATTTTGCTGTGGAGAGGCCGGAAGCGTAAAGGTCTGGCGGATGCCTTGTGCACGACAGAAGGCTCCCAGACGGGCAGAGGAAAACTCCCCGCCTCTGTCTGAGTGTAGACGCAGAACAGGAAAGTCTGAGCCGAAACTCTCTCTGAGCTGGAGACGAGCTGCGCGGATCTAGCCGATCAGCACCTCAGTGACGTCACCCTTGCTGTGCAAGGGGAACACTGTGGTGTAACACGAGTAGTCGTCAACCACCAACAGGAAGTAACGCTCGTGACCTTGGCCACGGACGCGGGCGGGGCCCCACACGTCCATGTGAAGAGTCTGTAGAGGAGCCTCTGTCGGAGGAAACTCGGAGGAGTGAGGAGCGGCGTGCTGCCGCCCCTCAACGCAGGGGACGCAGGTAGGGGCCGGCCCTGGAGGTAGGAGAGGGAGGGACCGGGGAAGACGAGAGACAAGGACACGGGAGGCCATGCCTCGGAGACGAGGCAGGGAGGGGTGACCAAGGCGGTGGTGCCAAAGGAGAGTCTGGTGAGACAGGAGACGACACGAGCAGGGCGCAGACTCAGGACCAGACCTGGACGATGCAGCAAACACCTGACCCAACGCAGCTACCTGACCGGACTCAGGAACAGGAGGAGACTCAGTGGTCAATGTTGACAGGCTCGACTCCGGCTGACGGGTAAATGTGGCCAAGTGTCGGCCCGTCCGAGCACACGTATAGTGGGTCACCCGCTGACTCGCAAGTGTGAGATGGTCAACCCTCCGATCCTGTACATCAGCTCCACTCACCAAGTTCGTAGAGAACTAGGGGAGGTAGAGACATAACAGAGTGCCAGAGGGGGCTGCCGGACACGGTAAGATAGTGGAGAAGCTAGCAAGGACAGGACTCCTAGAGGGGTCTGCCAGGGAGACCGCAACCGGCCGATTAAGCGGCGTAAGCGTGGTGCGGTCTCGAAAGAAGGAGCGGGAAGCACCCGAGTCAAGGGTGAAGGTGTGCAAGGCCTGAGCCGACGTGGTACCTGAGAGAGCAGACTCACCAGCACCTGGGGCAGCAGACGCACTAGCACCTAGAGCAGCAGCCTCACCAGCACCTAGAGCAGCAGCCTCAATGCTCGGGTCAGGCGGAACACACAGGTAACAGTCACCCTCATCACTAGTAGGCAATGCATACATGGCAGTGAGGATAGCATCATAGTCAAGACTATAGATATCTACCCTGAGCCAAAGCAGCTCCACCCAATCGGGGAGCTCAGCCACGTCGCCAAACTCCGTACGCCAGGCGTCGCTCAGACGGGCGAAGCAGCGGGACTCTGCGTGACTACGCGTCCCGCAAGGCTGACCACTCCGAGCACCAGTGCGAATAACGTACGGACAGCGAGCAGTACTCAGGGACACTCTACTCTGAACGTACCACTCACGAAGCTGCTGGGGCGAAAGGACCGCGTGCGGACGACACTGAAGCTGCACCTGGTCACTACAAGGAGCTGCCGAACTACTTACTCCAAGACGACTCCCACTACGACCACCCCGACAACCCCAACTAGCGTACCACTCAGGAAGCTGTTGGGGGGTGAGGGACTCACGCGGGCGACGCTGCAGATGCACCTGGCCACTACAAGCAGCTGTGGAACTACTCACTCCAGGACGACTCCCACTATGGCCACCCCGACAACCCCAACTAGCGTACCACTCAGGAAGCTGGTGGGGGGTGAGGGACTCACGCGGGCGACGCTGGAGCTGCATCTGGCCACGCCAGGAGCAGCAGTAGCAGTAGAAAGAGCAGTAGCAGAAAGCGCTGCAGTAACAGCAGTACGGGCAGGGCAGGGCTCACCAGTGGCGAGAAGGGCAGGCGTACGCCGGCGGCTGTTGTAGGGGCGGCTGCTCCAGGGGCGGCTGCTCCAGGGGCGGCTGCTGCAGGGGCGGCTGTTCCAGGGGCGGCTGCTGTAGGGGTGGCTGCTGCAGTGGCGGCTGCTACAGGGGCGGCTGCTGCAGGGGTGGCTGCTCCAGGGGCGGCTGCTGCAGTGGCGGCTGCTCCAGGGGCGGCTGCTGCAGGGGCGGCTACTCCAGGGGCTGCTGTTGCAATGGTGGCTGCTCCAGGGGCGGCTGCTGCAGTGGCGGCTGCTCTAGGGGCGGCTGCTGCAGTGGCAGCTGCGCCAGGGGCGGCTTGGCTGCTGGGCGGCTCTGCGGCTCGGCTGCTGGGCGGCTCGGCGGCGCGGCTGCTCGCTAGGAACGGCGACGGGGCCGGGTAAGGGCGGCGACGGGGCCGCTAGTGGCGGCGACCGGGCCGCGTAGGGAGGGGAGCGGCGACGGGGCCGCTAGGGGTGGCGACGGGGCCGCGTAGGGGCGGCGACGAGGACGCGTAGGGGCGGCGACGGGGCCCGCGTAGGGAGGGAGGCGGCGACGGGGCCGCTAGGGGCGGCGACAGGGCCGCGTAGGGGCGGCGACGGGGCCGCTAGGGGCGGCGACCGGGCCGCGTAGATGCGGCGACGGGGCCGCGTAGGGGCGGCGACGGGGCCGCGTAGGGAGGGAGGCGGCGACGGGGCCGCTAGGGGCGGCGACGAGGCCGCGTAGGGGTGGCGACGGGGCCGCGTAGGGAGGGGAGCGGCGACGGGGCCGCTAGGGGCGGCGAAGGGGCCGCGTAGGGGCGGCGACAAGGCTGCTTAGGGGCGGCGACGGGGCCGTTAGGGGCGGCGACGGGGCCGCTAGGGGCGGCGACGGGGCCGCGTAGGGGCGGCGACGGGGCCGCGTAGGGAGGGAGGCGGCGACGGGGCCGCTAGGGGCGGCGACGGGGCCGCGTAGGGGCGGCGACGGGGCCGTGTAGGGAGGGAGGCGGCGACGGGGCCGCTAGGGGCGGCGAGTGGACCGCGTAGGGGCGGCGCCGGGGCCGGTAGGGCGGCGACGGGGCCGATAGGGCCGGCTACGGGGCCGCTAGGGTCGGCAACGGGGCCGGCAGGGCGGCGACGCGGCCGCTAGGGTTGGCTGTGGGGCCGGTAAGGCGGCGACGGGGCCGGTAGGGCGGCGACGGGGCCGGTAGGGCGCCGACGAGGCCGCTAAGGGCGGCGAGGTGGCCGCGAAGGGCGGCGACGACGGGGCCGTGAGAGGGGCTGCGAGGGGCCGCGAAAGGGGCCGCTAGGGGCCTGAGGAGGGCGCGACGGGCCGCTAAGGGCTAGGGACGCGACGGCAGGGAGGGCACACGGGGCGCAACTCGGGCAGGAGAGAAGTGCGCTCCGGGCAGAAAAAAAAGTTTAGTGGTGGGCCCTTAGGAAGCGTTCCCACTAGGGAACCTGCTCTATACCATGTGAGAATCTGAGGAATGAATGATTGCATTGAGCAGCATGAGGAGTACAAGTAGGAAACCCTAAAGTGTTGTACCCCATATTGACTACCCCACTACAGCCTAAACAGACTATAGCATATATAGCTCGACAAGTGTAGGGACTTGTGCTTCTATTGTAGGTTCTTGTGTAGTTACTACCCTAGGTATAGCTGCGGCTGACGCACTGATGTCTTTCACGTTGGAGTCTGGCGCGTCTGAGTGCTTCTTCCGTAACCACACCACTATCACACCTCTTTCTGCTCCAGTTTCAGTTGCCCTGGCTGATCCTACTTCAGGACCAGCAGTCGCTCGAAGTTCTACCACCCTCCCATGCCCAGTTGTCCCCTCCGGTGTCCTCACTGGTCTCTACATCCCCTCGTTCTCTCGAAACTTAATAGGTGTTGGATATCTCCAAGATCATGACATCACAGTCAATTTTCCTTCGCAAGGAGGTATGCGATTTCACCGGGGTAGTTCTTGCCACGATCACCGAAGAGCCTCACTCAGATCTCTTCGTTCAGCACACTTTGGTCCCCAAGGTAGCTGCGTCTGGTCAGGTAGCTGCATCCGCCCAAGTTGTTTCGTCGCACTCCTGTGGCACCACCGTCTTGGTCACCCTTCCCTCCCTCGCCTCCGCAGCATGGCTAGCCTGCATCTTGTCTCAGCCCTCCCACGCGTCTTTGCATTGCTCCTCCCCTTGGCATGCGCCACTGTGCACTCCTTGCGTCGAGGGTCGGCTACACACCACTCCTCACTCCTCCTCCTCGCTTCGTCGGGCCACCGCACCCTTCCAGACTCTCAACTTGGACGTCTAGGGCCCTGTCCCTCGGCCTAGGCCCAAAAGGGAGAGCTTTTGTCCGTTGGTCGTTGACGACTACTCCCGCTACACCACCATGTTCCCTCTAACGAAGAAGTCCGACGTGACTTCTACGCTGATCTGGTGGTTGCTGGCCATTTTGAGACCACTCGTGGCTCTCGTGTCAGTTGTATTGACTCCGACCGCGGGGGTGAGTTTCGCTCTGGGTGCGAGCAGGGCATCACCCAGTTCTGGATGCTTCCAGAGTTCCCACAGCATAATGGGGTTGTTGAGCGCAACATAGGCTTGGTTATGGAGATCGCCCGTTTCTCCACTATTCATGTCTGTGCGCCTCACTTTTTGTTCCCCTACGCGGTTCGCTACACCGGCCACCAACTGATCCGCTGGCCTCGTGTCTCACAGCGAGGGGCTTCACTGATTAGTATTTGGACTAGGTCCCCTTGTGTTGCGTCGGAGTTTCGTGTCTGAGGGTGTATTGTGCTTGTCCGCGACACCTCTGTGGACAAGCTCTGGGCTCGCGCCCTCACGTGTGTTTTCCTTGGTTTCCTGGTGGACTCCTCTGACTACACCTTCTACCACCCGCCCCTCCACCGGTTCCTTGACTCTCGTGACACCACTTTTGACGAGTCTGTGTCCTACTATACCCGGTACCCATGTCGAGGTCTCTCGGTTCCCCCCCTCCCCTTTTCATCGCACCCTCTCCTCCTCCCGCTCCTGCTCCTCCGATACACCCGCCCCCCCCTGGTCTTGCTTCGTCTGGTGTGTCCCACGCTACCCCTCTCCCCTCGGTAGCACGTCATGTGCCATTTTCTTCCCCACAGTCAAGATGTACATCACGTTCAGAAAGATTGCCGTTGGAACCTCCTTCGACATCTTTCTTATGAACTTTGGGTAAGTTGTATGCTCATTCAAATATTTCAGGTCTTTTGGATGATGCCTGTCTAGCACCACTCGTTTCCTATTGCTACACCCATGCTCGACTTCATTACAGCACAAGAAGCTAGTATCTGATGCTTTTTGTAATATAGTTTCCACCCTACAAAGTCTTAGCTCATTCATCCAACCTACCTGTCAAAGGCTTGTTTTGGGACTTACGTGTCGTCGGCCTCGAACTATGTCCCTTTGAGTGGGCTTTGTTTGACGTCGTCCGTCAACAATATCCGGATCATTTTCCGCTTCGTTTGCTGTCCTTAGTTTTGCCATTATGCGATGATGACCTAGTCCAAATATTTGTTGAAGGAATGACTTGTTCTGAGGGACTGCTGTCAGAAACCGAATGATTATTGACTATTGTGGGTTGGGGTACATAAACCTAACCCTAACTGCTGTACCTCATATGACATGCATCACTAAAGGCTACAACACTTGACAACCGAGCACATCCTTTCATTACGCTGCCTCTTGCGTATCCTTGGAAGTATATCGTCTTTTGTTTTCCATTCTTGGAATCGCCTGAAGTGCATGCATCCTTATAACATTGGAGACCCCATATGGACGTGGCAACTTGGATCTGGCAAAGGCCTCCCCACTTGATACGCATATAAATGCATAGTACATAGAGATACGCGCTATCATATAAAATTCATGTCTTGTTTTTAACTGATAAGACATAGCTTAACATTTGATTCAAAGAGCCTATGTGCAGGCGTGAGGTTCTCATGGGCACATAAGGCCTTGAGGTTGTCATGGCCCTATGTGCCCATTCAATTAAAACCCTTGTTTTATTGCCTTTCCTTTTATTACTTTTGCATTTACAATTTTTTGTTGCACGCCAAATAAGGCCTTCTTGTAGTTGTGGGTTGATGTTACGGGTGCAATAAATCGAGGTAGCGAGGATTGCACTAGAGTGTTCAAAGAGTATGAAGTATGAGCGAAGGCATGAGCGAATATGAAAAAGGGTAACGCGGTGCGTGCGAGCTAGCTAGTGCTACGCTGGCGCGAGGTTCGGGCTAGTCCCGAAGCGTAGGCCGACTCGGTTGCTCCAACAGTGCGAGGTTTGGTGAAACAGTGCGTGCGAAGTTGGCGAAGCCCCGTTAGCAGTAACGGGCGAACAACAACTGCTCCTGTACGCGATGTTGACGGTCGCGGTAAGGAATAGCGAGAAAATTCCTCACATTACCCCCCCCCCCCCCCCCCCCCCCCCCCCCCCCCTCCTCAAGAAGCCCCCTCCGCTGCGCGAGTGCGTGTATATCGCAGAAACCCCGGCTCCTCAGGTACACTTGTAGGGCAGGGTGGTTTTCGATGTTGGCCAGGGGCACCTAGCTATCCTCAGTTGGCGTGCGGTCCTTCCAACAAACGAGGAGCTCGATCCTCTTGATACCTGTGGGGTGTCGAATCCGATGGCTTAGAATCTTCTCGGGCTCAATGATCGGCTCCGATGGAGGGCGAGTCATGGATGGCGGGCGGTGACGAGGCAGCTGGCTTGTGGTTGGGATGTAGGGGCAAAACAGGGTGACGTGGAATGATGGGCTGATGTACCAGTCTGTCGGCAGCAGTAATTGGCGGTGACAGGGGTGATCATGTGGCTGATTTGGAATGGTCCACGTAGCGCGGTCATAATTTCGGTACAACAAGCAGTCTTAAGTTATGTGTGTTGAGCAGTACGTAATCTCTTGACTGGTATGTGACTGGGCGGCGGTGGCGGTCAACGTTGCGTTTAGTGACGACGTTGGCTTCTTTAATCGCTTTTGCGGCTCTGGTGCGAGCAGCTTGCAGAATCTCGGCAAATTGCTGTGCTCGTGGCGTTGGGTTGTCCGGACTCGGTGTCCTGGGCACTGTTAGGTTTTGCCTGTAGTTCAGGTAAAACGGGGGCTGCTGCGTCGTCGCTGACGTGGCGTTGTTGTAGGTGAACTCGATCAGCGGCAGCTGCTGCTCCCAAGTTGCCGGGTCGTCGCACGTGGCACGTATCAACTAATCCATCGTCTGATTGGTCCGCCATGTTTGCCCGTCGGTCTCGGGGTGGTCCCGAACTGCTCCTAGAATTTCTTCCAGAATTTGCTGGTGAACTTCGTGTCGCAGTCGCTGATGATTGCAGCTGGTATCCTGTGTAGTCGAACGACATCTGCGATGAACAGGTGAGCGATTTCTTCGGCTGAGATCGATTGCCTGCATGCAGCGAAGTGAGCCATTTTCGTCAGTCGGTCAACGACGACAATTACCGCGTCGTTACCTCCAGGGTTCGAAGGTAACCCTGTAACAAAATTCATGGTAACCTGCTGCCAGGCGCGCATGCGGGGGGATCGGCTGACTCGCCTTTCTTTTCCGCGAGCTCTTCATCACCTGACACGTAGGGCACGAGCCCACGTGCCCACGTGGTGCTGTACGTCGGTCAACAGCTCCGGCCAGTAGTAATTTGCAGTTGCTGTCGCGTTTTTTCTACCCCAGAGTGACCCGAGGCAACCCCGTCGTGTGCCTCCTACAGTAGCAGTTCCCTTAGTAGTGAGTATGCGAGTACCCAAATGCGGTTGGTGCCTGTTTTTACGTAATAAACTCCCTTAGTTTCTGCCAGTTGCTGTGAATTTCCGGTCGTGAAAAATGGTTCGGTACTGTATCCGTGGGTGAATATGTATGTTAACAGTGGTTTCATTTGGGCGAGTAGTATGGCGTGGAGTTGGGCGGTAGGGCAGATTAGTGCGTCGGCGATATTTGATGCGACTTTTTTGTACGTGACGGTGTTGTGGAAGTTTGACTCCAGATAGTCCAACCAGCGGATCTGTCGCGGGGTGAGATTCGGTTGGGCACGGAGGTACTATAGTGATCGGTGATCTGTCCGTACTATCACGTTTGCTCCAGTGAGGTAGCATCGCCGCACTTTGAATGCGTGCACGATCGCCAGCATTTCGGGGTCGTGTATCGGGTAGTTGCGTTCGAGCGGGTGAAGCTTGCGGGACTCGTACACTATTGGCTGGAGGCCGTTCCCAAAGTCCTGCACCAGTACTGCTCCCACGGCGATGTCGCTTGCGTCGGTGACGAGTTCGAAGGGATGGTGCGGATCTGCGATGTGTGTCAGAATGTTATAGCATGTAGTGGGGTGCTCTATAGCGGGTACAACCCAACTAGGGTTTGTGTCAGAACATTATAGCTTATGCTGTTGTGTAGGCTATAGTGGGGTATCCCATAGGGGGTACAACCCAATTAGGTTTAGTACTTGTACTCACTTCATTCATAGTTCATTCATTCTCGTTCATATTTTCTCATGGTATCGAGCAGGTTCCCTCGTGGGAACTGTTCCTAGGGCCCACCGATCCCTTTTTTTTTTTTTTTTTTTTTTTTTTTCTGCCCGGGGCGCGTCCTGCCCCTGCCCGAAGCACGCCTAGGGTCGCGCCCTTCTTAGCGGCCCCGTCGCGTCACCTTAGCGGCCCGTCGCGTCGCCCTTAGCGGCCCGTCGCGACGCCCTTAGGGTAACGTCACGCAGCCCTAACGGCCGCGTCGCGCCGCCCTTTCACAAGCGGCCCGTCGCCGCCCTATCAGCGGCCCGTCGCCACCCTAGCAGCGGCCCGTCGCCGCCCTAGCAGCGGCCCGTCGCCGCCCTAGCAGCGGCCCGTCGCCGCCCTAGCAGCGGCCCGTCGCCGCCCTCTCACCTGAGGCCCGTCGCCGCCCTTCTCACCTGCGGCTCGTCGCCGCCCTTCTCACCTGCGGCCCGTCGCCGCCCTAGAAGTGGCCCGTTGCTGCCCTAGCAGCGGCCCGTCGCCGCCCTCTCACCTGCGGCCCCGTCGCCGCCCTTCTCACCTGCGGCCTGTCGCCGCCCTTCTCACTTGCGGCCCGTCGCCGCCCTAGCAGCGGCCCGTCGCCGCCCTAGCAGCGGCCCGTCGCCGCCCTCTCACCTGCGGCCCCGTCGCCGCCCTAGCAGCGGCCCGTCGCCGCCCTTCTCAACTGCGGCCCCGCCGCCCTAATCTGCCGCGGCCCCCGCCGCCCTCATCTGCGGCCCCGCCGCTGTCACCTGCGGCCACGCCGCCCTCTGCTGCGGCCTCGCTGCCTCTCACCTGCGGCCCCGCCGCTCTCCTCTGCGGCCCCGTCACCTGCAGCAGCGCCGCCCGCCACCAGAGCTGCCCGACCCGCCCCACCCAGCCGAGCAGCCGACCGCCGCACCGCCCTGCAGCAGCACCGCCGAGCCGCCCGGGCGACGGAGCAGCCGGACAGCCGAGCCGCCAGGCCACTCAGCAGCCGAGCAGCCGAGCCGCTTCGCAGCCGAGCCGCCCAGTAGCCGAGCCGCCCTGCAGCCAAGCCGCCCAGCATCTGAGCCGCCGTACAGTCGAGCCGCCGGGCCGCCGAGCCGCACTGCAGCCGAGCCGCCAAGTAGCCGAGCCGCTGAGCCGCCGAGCCGCCCTGCTGCCGAGCCGCTCGAGCTGCCCCGTCCGCTAAGCACTGCGTCTCCTTCACTGCACTGCCCTCACCCCACTGTTTGCACTGCTAGTCTACTGTGGTCATGGCTACCCCTAGTGTCCTCGCTTTTGACGCTGAGGGACGGGCCATTGACTTTGAGGTCTGGGTAGATGACCTGCAGCTGTTCTTACAGTGCGATAGGGCAGACGGCCTCTCTCTCTTTGACCTCACCTCTGGCGCTTCCCCTGCCCCTTCTGCTGATGCTGACGCCACTGTTCGTTCCCAGTGAGCCACGCGCGACGCTGCTGCACGTCTTGCTGTGCGTCGCCACCTCCCTACCTCCGAGCGTGCACACTTTAGTCAGTACAAGAGTGCTCAGACCTTGTACGACGCTGTAGTTGCACGCTACTCCTCCCCTGCCACTGCTGCACTGAGCCGTCTCATGCTGCCGTACCTCTTCCCTGACCTAGCTGCCTTTCCTACAGTCGCTCACCTCATTACGCACCTCCGCACTAGTGACACTCGCTACCGCGCTGCGCTTCCTGCTGACTTCTGCGCCAAGAACCCCCCCCGCCATGTACATCACCCTCTACTTCATAGTCACCCGACTCCCTGACTCCCTTAGAGTAGTCAGGGACCACTTCCTCGCAGTGTGCCCCACCACTCTCACCATTGACCTCCTCGAGAAGGCCCTCCTAGCGGCGGAGAAGAGCATAGTCGCTGTAGGAGCCTCTCGTGGTGACCCCCGCACCCCTGTCTTTGAGGGGTGTTCTCCCTCCCCCCTCTTGCCCTCTGTTGCTTCCGCTGCTGCGGCCGACCTCGTTGGTTTTGAGTCGGTCGGTGTTGCGTCTGCCCCTTCGGGGAAGCGCCGCACTGGCAAGGGCAAGGGGGGCAAGGGCGCTGGAGGAGCTGGCGGGGGCGGTGGTGGTGGCGGTGGAGGCGGCGGAGTGAGTGGGGGTGGTGGTGGGAGTGGTGGAGGGGGTGGGGGTACCGGTGGCAGCAGTGGTAGCAGGGGCGGTGGCGGTGGCGGAGGGAGCGGAGGCTGTGGTGGTAGCGGAGGCGGCGGTGGTGGCGGAGGTGGCGGAGGCGGCGGAGGCGGCGGAGGAGGCGGAGGTGGCGGTGGAGCTGGTCGCGGGTCTACGCAGAGGAGTGGCTCCAGTGGTGGTCCGCGCCAGCAGCAGCAGCGCGGTCGTGAGACCCTGTCCCCTCAGCAGCTCCGTGAGTGGTATACTCCACGCCACCGGGGTGGGGGTTTTGGTCTGTGCACCTACGTCCTGCGCACCTGCGATCGTGCGGGTGAGCAGTGTAGGGGTGCGCACCCCACCCAGCGCTGCTTTGGCCGCCTGACGGACGCGTGGCGTCACCAGTTCCCTGACGCCACAGAGATCCCTCGCTGGGGCGAGCTGTCTAGGGCGGGAGTTGCCATCTATGATCTTGATTTTGATGCTATTCTGTCTGCCAAGTATGCTGTGACTATTAGTGATGAGGGTGACTGTTACCGGTGTTTCCCACCCGATGAGGGAGACTGCTGCTCTAGTTACTGGTGCGGCTGCTGCCCTAGGTGCTTGCGACGCTGCTGCTCTAGGTGCTAGTGCGTCTGCGTCCTCAGGTACTGATGAGTCTGCGCTCTCAGGTACTGCGTCGGCTTCGGCCTCCCTCACCTTCACCCTTGACTCCAGGGCTTCTCGCTCCTTCTTTCGGGACCGCACCACACTCACGCCGCTGAGTCGGCCGGTTGCGGTGTCTCTGGCTGTCCCCTCTGGGGGTCCTGTCCTGTCTCACTTCTCCACAGTCCTCCCGTGTCCGGCAGCCCCCTCTGGCACCCTGTCTGGTCTCTACCTCCCCTCGTTCTCTACGAACTTGGTGAGTGGTGCTGACCTACAGGATGGGGGAGTGCACCAGTTCACTCCTGCGCGTCAGCGAGTGACGCACTGCACAGAGGCTCGCACAGGCCGCCACTTTGCTACGTTCACACATCAGCCGGGGTCGAGCCTGTACACACTGACCACCGCGTCTCCTCCAGTCACTGAGTCTGGTCGGGTAGCTGCGTCGGGTCAGGTGTTTGCTGCAGCGTCCAGGTCTGGTCCTGAGTCTGCCCCCTGTTCGTGTCGGCTCCTGTCCCACGAGACTCTCCTCTGGCACCACCGCCTTGGTCACCCCTCTCTGCTTCGGCTCCAAGGCATGGCTTCCCGTCTTCTTGTTTCTGGTCTCCCCAGGTCCCCTCCCTCCCCTTCCTCAGGGGCCTGGCCCTTCCTGTGTCCCCTGTGTCAAGGAGCGCCAGCGGGCTGCCCCTCACTCCTCCCAGTTTCCTCCGACAGAGGCCCCGCTGCAGACGCTTCACATGGACGTGTGGGGCCCAGCCCGCGTCCGTGGACAGGGTCACGAGCGCTACTTCCTGCTTGTTGTTGACGACTTCTCGCGTTACACTGCAGTCTTCCCCTTGCGCAGCAAGGGTGATGTCACTGAGGTGCTGATCGACTGGATCCGCGCAGCTCGTCTCCAGCTCAGGCAGAGCTTTGGCTCGGACTTTGCTGTTCTGCGTCTGCACTCGGACAGAGGCGGAGAGTTTTCCTCTGGCCTTCTGAAAGCCTACTGTCGTGCACGAGGCATCCGTCAGACCTTCACGCTTCCGGACTCTCCGCAGCAAAATGGGATCGCTGAGCGCCGCATTGGCATGGTCATGGACGTCGCTCGTACGTCTATGATGCATGCGGTTGCCCCCCATTTTCTGTGGCCGTTTGCGGTCAGGTACGCGGCGCATCAGATCAACCTCCACCCCAGGGTCTCCAGGCCGGAGACCTCCCCAGCCTTGCTGTGGACGGGGAAGGTTGGCGATGCGTCG
Organism: Closterium sp. NIES-65; assembly: GCA_948144175.1. Taxonomy (NCBI): domain Eukaryota; kingdom Viridiplantae; phylum Streptophyta; class Zygnematophyceae; order Desmidiales; family Closteriaceae; genus Closterium; species Closterium sp. NIES-65. The sequence continues at coordinate 60,615 of CANXME010000872.1, forward strand.
GCGTTTCGGGTCTGGGGATCTCGGGCGTTTGTCCGCGACTTGTCTGCGGACAAGCTGTCCCCTCGTGCTGCTTCTTGCGTCTTCCTGGGGTTCCCCTCGGACGCGCCTGGGTGGCAGTTCTACCACCCCACCTCTCGCCGTGTTCTGTCCTCCCAGGACGTCACGTTTGACGAGTCGGTCCCCTACTACCGCCTCTTCCCCTACCGCACTCCGTCCCTCCCCCCGCCCCCGCTCTTCCTTGTCCCAGGTCCCCCACCCGATAGACCCCCGCCCCCCTCAGGGTCCTGCCCCTTCAGGTGTGTCCCAGGTAGACGCAGTCGAGCCTCTCGAGGTTATTGGTGACTCTGGTGCTGCTGAGGGTGCTGGGCCTGGGGGTGCTGAGCGTGTGAGTGCTACTCCTGTGGGTGCTGAGCCTGGGGGTGCTGAGCTTGGGGGTGCTGAGCCTGGGGGTGCTGAGCCTGGGGGGACTGAGCCTGGGGATGCTGAGCCTGGGGGTGCTACGCTTGGGGGTGCTGTGCCTGGGGGTGCTGCGCCTGGGGGTGCTGAGCCTGGGGGTGCTGAGCCTGAGGGAGCTGACCCTGTTCGTGTGGAGTCTAGTGGTGCTGGGCCTAGAGGTTCTCCGGGTGCTTCGTCTCGGCGGGAGCCACTCTCTTCACAGGAGCTGCCCGAGTGGTTTCCCCGGCGCTGGAGCCGAGTTGCTGGAGCTGGAGGGTCTTCGGCTACTGAGGGTGGTGCTGTCGCGGGTCCCGGAGGTGCTCGTACTAGGAGTACTGGAGCTGCTGGGCCTGTGGGTTTGACTGGAGCTGGTGCCGCTGAGGGTGTTGGCGTTGAGCCTACTACTGCTGGCGGTCTTGCTGGAGGTTCTGGAGCTGCTGGAGGTGCTGCTGGAGCGGGTGCTCCTACTGGGGGTACTGGTGCTGTCCCTGCTGTGTCTGGCGTCTCCGCGCGGCCTCGACCGTACTTCGTTCCACTCCTGCAGGAGGTTCTTGGTCTTCCGCCTTCTACTGGTCCTCCTCCTTCTTTAGAGTGTCCACAGCCTGTCCAGTCACAGTTACAGTTGCAGCCTACCTCCCCTTTGCGTGCTCCTTCTCCCTACACTGGTCCTACTGGAGGTCTTGCTGAGCGTCGTGAGCCTGCGTCTCGCCCTGCGTCGCCTGTCCGTGCTGCTCGCACTAGTGCTCGTGGTTCGCGTCAGCGTCCTCCTCCTGTCCCTGGCATGCACAGGATGTCTCTGCGTCCGTCCACTGCTGCTCTGCGTGCCCCTTTGCCTTCTCCTCCTAAGTCCTCTCTTCCTACTCTTGCCGACCCGGCGTCGGACTCTCTTCGTGCTGCCAGTCCTACTGTCACGCGTCTCCTTGCTACTGTCGTCACTGACCCTTCTTTCGAGTCCACTGCTGCGTCTGCCCTAGTTACTGAGCTCGTCGACTTTGCTGCTCGCTGTCGCCTAGACTACGCTGCTCGTCTTGTCGCTGAGTCTGAGTCTGTCTGTCCTCCGTCCATCGGGGGTGAGTATGCCCTTGGCACGGACGTCCTTGAGGACAGGCAGGAGGAGTTCCAGTGCTTGGCAGCTGCTTCACCTCATCTCGTGTCCGTACTGCTTACCCCTGAGGGAGACCCGGATGCACTTGACATCCCGACTCCGCGCTCTTACGCGGAGGCGATAGAGGGTCCCTACTCTTCTCAGTGGCAGGCAGCTATGGATGTAGAGATGGCTTCCTGGAAGTCCACAGGCACCTACGTTGACGCTGTCCCCCCTCCTGAGGCGAACATCGTCAGTGGCATGTGGATTTTCAGGGTGAAGCGGCCGCTGGGTTCTCCGCCTGTCTTCAAGGCGCGTTACGTCGCTCGTGGCTTCATGCAGCGGCAGGGAGTTGACTACTTTCAGACCTTCTCTCCCACCCCGAAGATGACCACTCTTCGGGTACTGTTGCACGTAGCTGCTCACCGTGACTACGAGGTACACTCTCTTGACTTCAGCACTGCTTTCCTGCAGGGCAGCCTGAACGAGGAGATCTGGCTGCGTCGCCCACTTGGCTTCACTGGGACTTTTCCTCCTGGCACCCAGTGGAGCCTTCGGCGGCCAGTCTACGGTCTCCGCCAGGCACCGCGTGAGTGGCACGACACACTGAGGACTACGCTTGCGGCTCTTGGGTTTGCTCCCTCTACTGCCGACCCGTCGCTGTTTCTACGCACCGACACCTCTCTGCCGCCGTTCTACATCCTCGTGTACGTCGACGACTTGGTCTTTGCCACAGCTGACACTGCTGGACTTGCCTACGTGAAGTCCGAGCTGCAGAAGAGACACACGTGCACGGACCTGGGTGAACTGCACAGCTACCTTGGCTTGCAGATCACCCGGGACAGAGCACGCCGCACCATTACCCTGACTCAGTCACACATGGTGCAGCAGGTCCTTCAGCGCTTCGGCTTCACGTACTCCTCGCCTCAGGCCACTCCTCTGCCTACTCGCCACTCGCTCTCAGCTCTGCCTTCGGATGAGTCCGTAGAGTCGAGTGGCCCATATCCAGAGCTTGTTAGCTGCCTCATGTACCTGATGACCTGCACTCGACCTGACCTTGCATACCCTCTTAGCATTCTCGCACGCTATGTTGCTCCTGGGAGACACCGACCAGAGCACATGGCTTCAGCGAAGAGGGTGTTGCGCTACTTGTGCAGTACGTCGGGCATGGGGCTAGTGCTTGGAGGGCGGAGTCCAGTGGTCCTCACTGGGCACGCAGACGCTTCTTGGGCTGACGACCAGGCTACGCAGCGGTCGTCACAGGGTTACACCTTCAGCCTTGGTTCTGGCTCTGTCTCGTGGCAGGCTACTCGCTCATCTTCTGTTCTCGGCTCCAGTTGTGAGGACGAGATCTACGCTGGGGCCATGGCTGCACAGGAGCTTCGCTGGCTCACCTACCTGCTGAGTGACCTTGGAGAGTCGCCTCGTTCTCCTCCAGTTCTGTACGTAGACAACAAGGCCATGCTGGCCTTGTGTCGAGAGCAGCGTCTGGAGCACAAAACAAAGCACATTGCTCTCCGCTACTTCCTTGCTCGTGAGCTACAGCAGCGTGGACAGTTGCGGCTTGCGTACGTGGCCTTTGAGGCCAACACTGCTGATGTTGTCACCAAGGCACGTCCGCCTTGTGATCATCAGCGCTTCTGCACTCAGCTGGGTCTTGTCCCTCTCTTGCCTCACTTGCCCACCTCTTGACCTTACTTGTACTGTTACATATATACATATGTCAGAACATTATAGCTTATACTTTTGTGTAGGCTGTAGTGGGGTATCCCATAGGGGGTACAACCCAATTAGGGTTAGTACTTGTACCCACTTCATTCATAGTTCATTCATTCTCGTTTCTTCTCATGGTATCAGAGCAGGTTCCCTCGTGGGAACTGTTCCTAGGGCCCACCATCGATTATTTTTTTCCTGCTCGAAGCGCGCTTCGCTTAGGCCCGAGTCGCGCCTCGGGTCCTCTCTCTACTGTCGCGGCCTCCCTCGAGCCGCCCTTGCTCGGCTGTCGCTGCCCTTAGCGGCCCGTCGCCACCCTACGCGGCCCACCCGCCGCCCTTTGGACGCCCGTCACGGCCACGTGCGCCGCCCGTCCCGTGCGACGCGGCCCGTGCGCCGCTCGTCCCGGCCCGTCGCCGCCCGACGCGGCCCGCGCGCCGCCTGTCCCGGCCCGCCGCCGCCCGACGCGGCCTATGCGCCGCCTGTCCCGGCCCGTCGCCGCCCGCCGCGGCCCGCGCGCCGCCTGTCCGGGCCCATCGCCGCCCGACGCGGCCCGCGCGCCACCTGTCCTGGCCCGTCGCCGCCCGACGCGGACCGTGCGCCGCCTGTCCCGGCCCGTCGCCGCCCGTCCCGTCGCTGCCCGGCTTGTTGCCGCCTGTACAGGCCCGTCACCGCCCCTTTGCGGCGTCACGTGCCGCCCTACCCTACCTGCGGCCCCGCCGCCCTACCTTAGTGGACCCGCCGCCTCACTCAGCGGCCCCACCGCCCTACCTGCGGCCACGCCGCCTCGCTCTCGGCCCCGTCACCTGCTACAGCGCCGCCGCGCCACCCTAGCCACCCGAGCCGTCTCACCCGGCCGAGCTGCCGACCGCCGCGCTGCCCTACAGCAGAGTAGCCGAGCCGCCCAGCCGCCGAGCCGCCCAGCAGCCGAGCCGCCGAGCCGCCGAGCCGCCGAGCCGCCCAGCAGCCGAGCCGCCGAGCCGCCGAGCCGCCGGGCCGCCCAGCAGCCGAGCCGCCGAGCCGCTGAGCCGCCCTACTTCCGGGCAGCCCGACCTGCCCAGTCTGGTGAGCACAGCGCCTTTTTACTGCACTGCCCTCACCCTACTGTTTGCACTGCTAGTCGTCTAGGGTCATGGCAACCCCTAGTTTCCTCGCCTTTGACACTGAGGGTCGGGCCATTGATTTTGAGGTCTAGGTAGATGACCTGCAGCTGTTCTTACAGTGCGATAAGGCAGACGGCCTCTCTCTCTTTGACCTCACCTCTGGCGCTTCCCCTGCCCCTGCTGCTGATGCTGACGCCACTGTTTGCTCCCAGTGGGCCACCCGCGACGCTGCTACACGTCTTGCTGTGCGTCGCCGCCTCCCTACCTCTGAGCGTGCGCACTTTAGTCAGTACAAGAGTGCTCAGACCTTGTACGACGCTGTAGTCGCGCGCTACTCCTCCCCTGCCACTGCTGCACTGAGCCGTCTCATGTTACCGTACCTCTTTCCTGACCTTGCTGCCTTTCCCACAATCGCTGACCTCATTACGCACCTCCTCACTAGTGACACTCGCTACCCGCGCTGCACTTCCTGCTGACTTTCTGCGCCAAGAACCCCCCCCCCCATGTACATCACTCTCTACTACATAGTCACTCGCCTCCCTGACTCCCTTCGTGTAGTCAGGGATCACTTCCTCTCAGTCTGTCCCACCACTCTCATTGTCGACCTCCTCGAGAAGGCCCTCCTAGCGATAGAGAAGAGCATAGTCGCTGTAGGAGCCTCTCGAGGTGCCCGCGCACCCCATCTTTGAGGGGTGTTCCCCCTCCCCCCTTCTGCCCTCTGTTGCCTCTGCTGCTGCGGCCGACCTCCTTGGTCTTGAGTCGGTCGGTGCGGCGTCTGCCCCTAGCGGGAGACGCGGCCCTGGCAAGGGCAAGGGGGGCAAGGGCGCTGGAGGAGCGAGCGGGGGCGGTGGAGGTGGAGGTGGCGGCAAAGGGGGGAGTTGGGGGTGGCGGTGGGAGTGGAGGTGGGGGTGGAGGGGTCGGTGGTGACAGTGGAGGCGAAGGTGGCGACAGCGGTGGCGGTGGGAGCGGAGGTGGCGGCGGTGGAGGCGGAGGTGGGCGGCAGCAGCGGAGGCGGCGGAGGCGGCGGAGGCGGCGGGGGTGGGGGTGGTGCTGGTCGCGGGTCTTCGCAGCGGAGTGGCTCCGGTGGTGGCTCGCGCCAGCAGCAGCAGCGCGGGTCGTGAGACCCTCTCCCCTCAGCAGCTTCGTGAGTGGTACACTGCGCGCCAGCGGGGTGGGGGTTTTGGTCCGTGCTCCTACGTTTTGCGCACCGGCGACCGTGCGGGTGAGCAGTGTGGGGGTGCGCACCCCACCCAGCGCTGCTTTGGCCGCCTGACGGACGCGTGGCATCACCAGTTCCCGGAGGCCTCAGAGATCCTCGCTGGGGCGAGCTGTCTAGGGCAGGTGTTGCCATCTATGATCTTGACCTTTGATGCTATTCTCTCTGCCATGTATGCTGTGTCTATTAGTGATGAGGGTGACTGTTACCGGTGTTTCCCGCCCGATCCGGGCATTGAGACTGCTGCTCTAGGTACTGGTGAGGCTGCTGCCCTAGGTGCTTGCGACGCTGCTGCTCTAGGTGCTTGTGTGTCTTCGTCCTCAGGTACTGGGTGAGTCTGCGCTCTCAGGTACTACGTCGGCTTCGGCCTCCCTCACCTTCACCCTTGACTTTGGGGCGTCTCGCTCCTTCTTCGGGACCGCACCACACTCACGCCGCTGAGTCGGCCGGTTGCAGTGTCTCTGGCTGACCCCTCTGGGGGTCCTATCCTGTCTTGCTTCTCCACAGTCCTCCCGTGTCCGGCGGCTCCCTCTGGCACCATGTCTGGTCTTTACTTCCCTCGTTCTCTACGAACCTGGTGAGTGGTGCTGACCTACAGGATGCGGGTGTCCACCAGTTCACTCCTGCGCGTCAGCGGGTGACGCACTGTACAGAGGCTAGCACAGGCCGGCACCTGGCTACGTTTACCCGTCAGCCGGGGTCGAGCCTGTACACACTGACCACCTGCGTCTCCTCCAGTTACTGAGTCCTCGTAGAGTCGCTTCGTCGGGTCAGGTGTTTGCTGCAGCGTCCAGGTCTGGTCCTGAGTCTGCCCCCTGTTCGTGTCGTCTCTTGTCTCACGAGAACCCTCCTCTGGCACCACCGTCTTGGTCACCCCTCTCTGCTTTGGCTCAGAGGCATGGCCTCCCGTCTTCTACTGTCTGGTCTCCCCCGGTCCCTCCCTCCCTTCCTCAGGGCCCTGGCCCTACCTGTGTTACCTGTGTCGAGGGGCGCCAGCGTGCTGCCCCTCACTCCTCCGAGTTTCCTCCGACAGAAGGCCCCACTGCAGACACTTCACATGGACGTGTGGGGCCCAGCCCGCGTCCGTGGGCAGAGTCACGAGCGCTACTTCCTACTCGTTGTTGACGACTACTCGCGTTACACCGCAGTCTTCCCCTTGCGCAGCAAGGGTGATGTCACTGAGGTGCTGATCGACTGGATCCGCGCAGCTCAGGCAGAGCTTTGGCTCGGACTTTCCAGTTCTGCGTCTGCACTCGGACAGGGGCGGAGAGTTCTCCTCTGGCCTTCTGCGAGCCTACGGTCGTGCACGAGGCATCCGTCAGACCTTCACGCTTCCGGACTCTCCGCAGCAAAATGGGATTGCTGAGCGCCGCATTGGCATGGTCATGGACGTCGCTCGTACGTCTATGATGCATGCGGTGCCCCCCATTTTCTGTGGCCGTTTGCGGTCAGGTACGCGGCGCAATCAGATCAACCTTCACGCCCAGGGTCTCCAGGCCGGAGACCTCCCCTGCCTTGCTGTGGACGGGAAGGTTGGCGATGCGTCGGCGTTCCGGGTCTGGGATCTCGGGCGTTTGTCCGCGACTTGTCTGCGGACAAGCTGTCCCCCTCGTGCTGCTCCCGTCCGTCTTCCTGGGGTT
>CANXME010000873.1:0-67786 GCA_948144175.1 Closterium sp. NIES-65
GTGCAAAAAATCAAGAACAAGGGCCTAGCGTTCGCTAAATAGCAAGAACAAGGGCCTAGCGTGTGCAAAATAAAAGAACAAGGGTCTAGCATGTGCAAAATTGCAAGAACAAGGGCCTAGCGTGTGCAAAATAAAAAGAACAAACCGTGTGCGAAATTGCAAGAACAAGGGCCTAGCGTGTGCAAAATTGCAAGAACAAGGCCTAGCGAGTGCAAAATAGCAAGAGCAAGGGCCTAGCGTGTGCAGACAATCAAGAACAAGGGCCTAGCGTTCGCGAAATAGCAAGAACAAGGGCCTAGCGTGTGCAAAGTAAAAAGAACAAGGGCATAGCGTGTGCAAAATAGGAAGAACAAGGGCCTAGCGTGTGCAAAAAAAAAAAGAACAAGGGCATAGCGTGTGCAAAATAGCAAGAACAAGGGCATAGCGTGTGCAAAATAGCAAGAACAAGGGCCTAGTGTGTGCAAAATAAAAGGAACAAGGGCCTAGCGTGTGCAAAATAAAAGAACAAGGGCCTAGCGTGTGCAAAAAAAAAAAGAACAAGGGCCTAGCGTGTGCAAAATTGCAAGAAGAAGGGCCTAGCCTGTGCAAAATTGCAAGAACAAGGGCCTAGCGAGTTCAAAATAGCAAGAGCAAGGGCCTAGCGTGTTCAAAAAATCAAGAACAAGGGCCTAGCGTTCGCTAAATAGCAAGAACAAGGGCCTAGCGTGTGCAAAATAAAAAGAACAAGGGTCTAGCATGTGCAAAATTGCAAGAACAAGGGCCTAGCGTGTGCAAAATAAAAAGAACAAACCGTGTGCGAAATTGCAAGAACAAGGGCCCTAGCGTGTGCAAAATTGCAAGAACAAGGGCCTAGCGAGTGCAAAATAGCAAGAGCAAGGGCCTAGCGTGTGCAAACAATCAGGCCTAGCGTTCGCGAAATAGCAAGAACAAGGGCCTAGCGTGTGCAAAGTAAAAAGAACAAGGGCATAGCGTGTGCAAAATAGGAAGAACAAGGGCCTAGCGTGTGCAAAAAAAAAAGAACAAGGGCATAGCGTGTGCAAAATAGCAAGAACAAGGGCATAGCGTGTGCAAAATAGCAAGAACAAGGGCCTAGTGTGTGCAAAATAAAAGGAACAAGGGCCTAGCGTGTGCAAAATAGAAAAGAACAAGGGCCTAGCGTGTGCAAAAAAAAAAAGAACAAGGGCCTAGCGTGTGCAAAATTGCAAGAACAAGGGCCTAGCGTGTGCAAAATTGCAAGAACAAGGGCCTAGCGTGTGCAAAATAAAAAGAACGAGGGCATAGCGTGTGCAAAATAGCAAGAACAAGGGCCTAGCGTGTGCAAAATAAAAAGAACAAGGGCCTAGCGTGTGCAAAATAAAAAGAACAAGGGCCTAGCGTGTGCAAAATTGCAAGAACAAGGGCCTAGCGTGTGCAAAACTGCAAGAACAAGGGCCTAGCGAGTGCAAAAGAGCAAGAGCAAGGGCCTAGCGTGTGCAAAAAATCAAGAACAAGGGCCTAGCGTTCGCTAAATAGCAAGAACAAGGGCCTAGCGTGTGCAAAATAAAAAGAACAAGGGTCTAGCATGTGCAAAATTGCAAGAACAAGGGCCTAGCGTGTGCAAAATAAAAAGAACAAACCGTGTGCGAAATTGCAAGAACAAGGGCCTAGCGTGTGCAAAATTGCAAGAACAAGGGCCTAGCGAGTGCAAAATAGCAAGAGCAAGGGCCTAGCGTGTGCAAACAATCAAGAACAAGGGCCTAGCGTTCGCGAAATAGCAAGAACAAGGGCCTAGCGTGTGCAAAGTAAAAAGAACAAGGGCATAGCGTGTGCAAAATAGGAAGAACAAGGGCCTAGCGTGTGCAAAAAAAAAAAGAACAAGGGCATAGCGTGTGCAAAATAGCAAGAACAAGGGCCTAGTGTGTGCAAAATAAAAGGAACAAGGGCCTAGCGTGTGCAAAATAAAAAGAACAAGGGCCTAGCGTGTGCAAAAAAAAAAGAACAAGGGCCTAGCGTGTGCAAAATTGCAAGAACAAGGGCATAGCGTGTGCAAAATTGCAAGAACAAGGGCCTAGCGTGTGCAAAATAAAAAGAACGAGGGCATAGCGTGTGCAAAATAGCAAGAACAAGGGCCTAGCGTGTGCAAAATAAAAAGAACAAGGGCCTAGCGTGTGCAAAATAAAAAGAACAAAGGCCTAGCGTGTGCAAAATTGCAAGAACAAGGGTCTAGCATGTGCTAAATTGCAAGAACAAGGGCCTAGCGTGTGCAAAATAAAAAGAACGGGGGCATAGCGTGTGCAAAATAGCAAGAACAAGGGCCTAGCGTGTGCAAAATGAAAAGAACAAGGGCCTAGCGTGTGCAAAATAAAAAGAACAAGGGCCTAGCGTGTGCAAAATTGCAAGAACAAGGGCCTAGCGTGTGCAAAACTGCAAGAACAAGGGCCTAGCGAGTGCAAAATAGCAAGAGCAAGGACCTAGCGTGTGCAAAAAATCAAGAACAAGGGCCTAGCGTTCGCGAAATAGCAAGAACAAGGGCCTAGCGTGTGCAAAAGAACAAGAACAAGGGTCTAGCATGTGCAAAATTGCAAGAACAAGGGCCTAGCGTGTGCAAAATAAAAAGAACAAGGGCATAGCGTGTGCAAACTAGCAAGAACAGGGGCCTAGCGTGTGCAAGATAAAAAGAACAAGGGCCTAGCGTGTGCAAAATCAAAAGAACAAGGGCCTAGCGTGTGCAAAATTGCAGGAACAAGGGCCTAGCGAGTGCAAAATAGCAAGAGCAAGGGCCTAGCGTGTGCAAAAAATCAAGAACAAAAGCCTAGCTATCGCGAAATAGCAAGAACAAGGGCCTAGCGTTTGCAAAATAGCAAGAACAAGGTCCTAGTGTGTGCAAAATAAAAAGAACAAGGGCCTAGTGTGTGCAAAATAAAAAGAACAAGGGCCTAGCGTGTGCAAAATTGCAAGAACAAGGTCCTAGCGTGTGCAAAATTGCAAGAACAAGGGCCTAGCGAGTGCAAAATAGCAAGAGCAAGGGCCTAGCGTATGCAAAAAATCAAGAACAAGGGCCTAGCGTTCGCGAAATAGCAAGAACAATGGCCTAGCGTGTGCAAAATAAAAAGAACAAGGGTCTAGCATGTGCAAAATTGCAAGAACAAGGGCCTAGCGTGTGCAAAATAAAAAGAACAATGGCCTGACGTGTGAAAAAATAAAAAGAACAAGGGCATAGCGTGTGCAAAATAGCAAGAACAAGGGCCTAGCGTGTGCAAAATAAAAAGAACAAGGGCCTAGCGTGTGCAAAATAAAAAGAACAAGGGCCTAGCGTGTGCAAAATTGCAAGAACAAGGGCCTAGCGAGTGCAAAATAGCAAGAGCAAGGGCCTAGCGTGTGCTAAAAAATAAGAACAAGGGCCTAGCGTGTGCAAAAAATCAAGATTAAGGGCCTAGCGTTCGCGAAATAGCAAAAGCAAGGGCCTAGCGTGTGCAAAATAAAAAGAACAAGGGCATAGCGTGTGCAAAATAGCAAGAACAAGGGCCTAGCGTGTGCAAAAAAAAAGGAACAAGGGCCTAGCGTGCGCAAAATTGCAAAACCAAGGGCCTAGCGTGTGCAAAATTGCAAGAACAAGGGCCTAGCGAGTGCAAAATAGCAAGAGCAAGGGCCTAGCGTGTGCAAAAAATCAAGAACAAGGGCCTAGCGTTCGCTAAATAGCAAGAACAAGGGCCTAGCGTGTGCAAAATAAAAAGAAAAAGGGTCTAGCATGTGCAAAATTGCAAGAACAAGGGCCTAGCGTGTGCAAAATAAAAAGAACAAACCGTGTGCGAAATTGCAAGAACAAGGGCCTAGCGTGTGCAAAATTGCAAGAACAAGGGCCTAGCGAGTGCAAAATAGCAAGAGCAAGGGCCTAGCGTGTGCAAACAATCAAGAACAAGGGCCTAGCGTTCATGAAATAGCAAGAACAAGGGCCTAGCGTGTGCAAAGTAAAAAGAACAAGGGTCTAGCATGTGCAAAATTGCAAGAACAAGGGCCTAGCGTGTGCAAAATAAAAAGAACAATGGCCTGACGTGTGAACAAATAAAAAGAACAAGGGCATAGCGTGTGCAAAATTGCAAGAACAAGGGCCTAGCGTGTGCAAAATAAAAAGAACAAGGGCCTAGCGTGTGCAAAATAAAAAGAACAAGGGCCTAGCGTGTGCAAAATTGCAAGAACCAGGGCCTAGCGAGTGCAAAATAGCAAGAACAAGGGCCTAGCGTGTGCTAAAAATTAAGAACAAGGGCGTTGCGTGTGCAAAAAATCAAGATTAAGGGCCTAGCGTTCGCGAAATAGCAAGAGCAAGGGCCTAGCGTGTACAAAATTGCAAGAACAAGGGCCTAGCGAGTGCAAAATAGCAAGAGCAAGGGCCTAGCGTATGCAAAAAATCAAGAACAAGGGCCTAGCGTTCGCGAAATAGCAAGAACAATGGCCTAGCGTGTGCAAAATAAAAAGAACAAGGGTCTAGCATGTGCAAAATTGCAAGAACAAGGGCCTAGCGTGTGCAAAAAAAAAAAGAACAATGGCCTGACGTGTGAAAAAATAAAAAGAACAAGGGCATAGCGTGTGCAAAATAGCAAGAACAAGGGCCTAGCGTGTGCAAAATAAAAAGAACAAGGGCCTAGCGTGTGCAAAATAAAAAGAACAAGGGCCTAGCGTGTGCAAAATTGCAAGAACAAGGGCCTAGCGAGTGCAAAATAGCAAGAGCAAGGGCCTAGCGTGTGCTAAAAAATAAGAACAAGGGCCTAGCGTGTGCAAAAAATCAAGAACAAGGGCCTAGCGTTCGCGAAATAGCAAGAGCAAGGGCCTAGCGTGTGCAAAATAAAAAGAACAAGGGCATAGCGTGTGCAAAATAGCAAGAACAAGGGCCTAGCGTGTGCAAAAAAAAAAAGAACAAGGGCCTAGCGTGCGCAAAATTGCAAAACCAAGTGCCTAGCGTGTGCAAAATTGCAAGAACAAGGGCCTAGCTAGTGCAAAATAGAAAGAGCAAGGGCCTAGCGTGTGCAAAAAAAACAAGAACAAGGGCCTAGCGTGTGCAAAATAGCAAGAACAAGGGCCTAGCGTGTGCAAAATAAAAAGAACAAGGGCATAGCGTGTGCAAAATAAAAAGAACAAGGGCCTAGCGTTCGCGAAATAGCAAGAACAAGGGCCTAGCGTGTGCAATATAGCAAGAACAAGGGCATAGCGTGTGCAAAATAGCAAGAACAAGGGCCTAGTGTGTGCAAAATAAAAGGAACAAGGGCCTAGCGTGTGCAAAATAAAAAGAACAAGGGCCTAGCGTGTGCAAAAAAAAAAGAACAAGGGCCTAGCGTGTGCAAAATTGCAAGAACAAGGGCCTAGCGTGTGCAAAATTGCAAGAGCAAGGGCCTAGCGTGTGCAAACATTCAAGAACAAGGGCCTAGCGTTCGCGAAATAGCAAGAACAAGGGCCTAGCGTGTGCAAAATAAAACGAACAAGGGTCTAGCATGTGCAAAATTGCAAGAACAAGGGCCTAGCGTGTGCAAAATAAAAAGAACAAGGGCATAGTGTGTGCAAAATAGCAAGAACAAGGGCCTAGCGTGTGCAAAAAAAAAAGAACAAGGGCCTAGCATGTGCAAAATAAAAAGAACAAGGGCCTAGCGTGTGCAAAATAGCAAGAACAGGAGCCTAGCGTGTGCAAAATAAAAAGAACAAGGGCCTAGCGTGTGCAAAATAAAAAGAACAAGGGCCTAGCATGTGCAAAATTGCAAGAAGAAGGGCCTAGCGTGTGCAAAATTGCAAGAACAAGGGCCTAGCGAATGCAAAATAGCAAGAGCAAGGGCCTAGCGTGTGCAAACAATCAAGAACAAGGGCCTAGCGTTCGCGAAATAGCAAGAACAAGGGCCTAGCGTGTGCAAAGTAAAAAGAACAAGGGCATAGCGTGTGCAAAATAGGAAGAACAAGGGCCTAGCGTGTGCAAAAAAAAAAGAACAAGGGCATAGCGTGTGCAAAATAGCAAGAACAAGGGCATAGCGTGTGCAAAATAGCAAGAACAAGGGCCTAGTGTGTGCAAAATAAAAGGAACAAGGGCCTAGCGTGTGCAAAATAAAAAGAACAAGGGCCTAGCGTGTGCAAAAAAAAAAGAACAAGGGCCTAGCGTGTGCAAAATTGCAAGAACAAGGGCCTAGCGTGTGCAAAATTGCAAGAACAAGGGCCTAGCGTGTGCAAAATAAAAAGAACGAGGGCATAGCGTGTGCAAAATAGCAAGAACAAGGGCCTAGCGTGTGCAAAATAAAAAGAACAAGGGCCTAGCGTGTGCAAAATAAAAAGAACAAGGGCCTAGCGTGTGCAAAATTGCAAGAACAAGGGTCTAGCATGTGCAAAATTGCAAGAACAAGGGCCTAGCGTGTGCAAAATAAAAAGAACGAGGGCATAGCGTGTGCAAAATAGCAAGAACAAGGGCCTAGCGTGTGCAAAATGAAAAGAACAAGGGCCTAGCGTGTGCAAAATAAAAAGAACAAGGGCCTAGCGTGTGCAAAATTGCAAGAACAAGGGCCTAGCGTGTGCAAAACTGCAAGAACAAGGGCCTAGCGAGTGCAAAATAGCAAGAGCAAGGGCCTAGCGTGTGCAAAAAATCAAGAACAAGGGCCTAGCGTTCGCTAAATAGCAAGAACAAGGGCCTAGCGTGTGCAAAATAAAAAGAACAAGGGTCTAGCATGTGCAAAATTGCAAGAACAAGGGCCTAGCGTGTGCAAAATAAAAAGAACAAACCGTGTGCGAAATTGCAAGAACAAGGGCCTAGCGTGTGCAAAATTGCAAGAACAAGGGCCTAGCGAGTGCAAAATAGCAAGAGCAAGGGCCTAGCGTGTGCAAACAATCAAGAACAAGGGCCTAGCGTTCGCGAAATAGCAAGAACAAGGGCCTAGCGTGTGCAAAGTAAAAAGAACAAGGGCATAGCGTGTGCAAAATAGGAAGAACAAGGGCCTAGCGTGTGCAAAAAAAAAAAGAACAAGGGCATAGCGTGTGCAAAATAGCAAGAACAAGGGCCTAGTGTGTGCAAAATAAAAGGAACAAGGGCCTAGCGTGTGCAAAATAAAAAGAACAAGGGCCTAGCGTGTGCAAAAAAAAAAGAACAAGGGCCTAGCGTGTGCAAAATTGCAAGAACAAGGGCATAGCGTGTGCAAAATTGCAAGAACAAGGGCCTAGCGTGTGCAAAATAAAAAGAACGAGGGCATAGCGTGTGCAAAATAGCAAGAACAAGGGCCTAGCGTGTGCAAAATAAAAAGAACAAGGGCCTAGCGTGTGCAAAATAAAAAGAACAAGGGCCTAGCGTGTGCAAAATTGCAAGAACAAGGGTCTAGCATGTGCTAAATTGCAAGAACAAGGGCCTAGCGTGTGCAAAATAAAAAGAACGGGGGCATAGCGTGTGCAAAATAGCAAGAACAAGGGCCTAGCGTGTGCAAAATGAAAAGAACAAGGGCCTAGCGTGTGCAAAATAAAAAGAACAAGGGCCTAGCGTGTGCAAAATTGCAAGAACAAGGGCCTAGCGTGTGCAAAACTGCAAGAACAAGGGCCTAGCGAGTGCAAAATAGCAAGAGCAAGGACCTAGCGTGTGCAAAAAATCAAGAACAAGGGCCTAGCGTTCGCGAAATAGCAAGAACAAGGGCCTAGCGTGTGCAAAATAACAAGAACAAGGGTCTAGCATGTGCAAAATTGCAAGAACAAGGGCCTAGCGTGTGCAAAATAAAAAGAACAAGGGCATAGCGTGTGCAAACTAGCAAGAACAGGGGCCTAGCGTGTGCAAGATAAAAAGAACAAGGGCCTAGCGTGTGCAAAATCAAAAGAACAAGGGCCTAGCGTGTGCAAAATTGCAGGAACAAGGGCCTAGCGAGTGCAAAATAGCAAGAGCAAGGGCCTAGCGTGTGCAAAAAATCAAGAACAAAAGCCTAGCTATCGCGAAATAGCAAGAACAAGGGCCTAGCGTTTGCAAAATAGCAAGAACAAGGTCCTAGTGTGTGCAAAATAAAAAGAACAAGGGCCTAGTGTGTGCAAAATAAAAAGAACAAGGGCCTAGCGTGTGCAAAATTGCAAGAACAAGGTCCTAGCGTGTGCAAAATTGCAAGAACAAGGGCCTAGCGAGTGCAAAATAGCAAGAGCAAGGGCCTAGCGTATGCAAAAAAATCAAGAACAAGGGCCTAGCGTTCGCGAAATAGCAAGAACAATGGCCTAGCGTGTGCAAAATAAAAAGAACAAGGGTCTAGCATGTGCAAAATTGCAAGAACAAGGGCCTAGCGTGTGCAAAATAAAAAGAACAATGGCCTGACGTGTGAAAAAATAAAAAGAACAAGGGCATAGCGTGTGCAAAATAGCAAGAACAAGGGCCTAGCGTGTGCAAAATAAAAAGAACAAGGGCCTAGCGTGTGCAAAATAAAAAGAACAAGGGCCTAGCGTGTGCAAAATTGCAAGAACAAGGGCCTAGCGAGTGCAAAATAGCAAGAGCAAGGGCCTAGCGTGTGCTAAAAAATAAGAACAAGGGCCTAGCGTGTGCAAAAAATCAAGATTAAGGGCCTAGCGTTCGCGAAATAGCAAAAGCAAGGGCCTAGCGTGTGCAAAATAAAAAGAACAAGGGCATAGCGTGTGCAAAATAGCAAGAACAAGGGCCTAGCGTGTGCAAAAAAAAAGGAACAAGGGCCTAGCGTGCGCAAAATTGCAAAACCAAGGGCCTAGCGTGTGCAAAATTGCAAGAACAAGGGCCTAGCGAGTGCAAAATAGCAAGAGCAAGGGCCTAGCGTGTGCAAAAAATCAAGAACAAGGGCCTAGCGTTCGCTAAATAGCAAGAACAAGGGCCTAGCGTGTGCAAAATAAAAAGAAAAAGGGTCTAGCATGTGCAAAATTGCAAGAACAAGGGCCTAGCGTGTGCAAAATAAAAAGAACAAACCGTGTGCGAAATTGCAAGAACAAGGGCCTAGCGTGTGCAAAATTGCAAGAACAAGGGCCTAGCGAGTGCAAAATAGCAAGAGCAAGGGCCTAGCGTGTGCAAACAATCAAGAACAAGGGCCTAGCGTTCATGAAATAGCAAGAACAAGGGCCTAGCGTGTGCAAAGTAAAAAGAACAAGGGTCTAGCATGTGCAAAATTGCAAGAACAAGGGCCTAGCGTGTGCAAAATAAAAAGAACAATGGCCTGACGTGTGAACAAATAAAAAGAACAAGGGCATAGCGTGTGCAAAATTGCAAGAACAAGGGCCTAGCGTGTGCAAAATAAAAAGAACAAGGGCCTAGCGTGTGCAAAATAAAAAGAACAAGGGCCTAGCGTGTGCAAAATTGCAAGAACCAGGGCCTAGCGAGTGCAAAATAGCAAGAACAAGGGCCTAGCGTGTGCTAAAAATTAAGAACAAGGGCGTTGCGTGTGCAAAAAATCAAGATTAAGGGCCTAGCGTTCGCGAAATAGCAAGAGCAAGGGCCTAGCGTGTACAAAATTGCAAGAACAAGGGCCTAGCGAGTGCAAAATAGCAAGAGCAAGGGCCTAGCGTATGCAAAAAATCAAGAACAAGGGCCTAGCGTTCGCGAAATAGCAAGAACAATGGCCTAGCGTGTGCAAAATAAAAAGAACAAGGGTCTAGCATGTGCAAAATTGCAAGAACAAGGGCCTAGCGTGTGCAAAAAAAAAAGAACAATGGCCTGACGTGTGAAAAAATAAAAAGAACAAGGGCATAGCGTGTGCAAAATAGCAAGAACAAGGGCCTAGCGTGTGCAAAATAAAAAGAACAAGGGCCTAGCGTGTGCAAAATAAAAAGAACAAGGGCCTAGCGTGTGCAAAATTGCAAGAACAAGGGCCTAGCGAGTGCAAAATAGCAAGAGCAAGGGCCTAGCGTGTGCTAAAAAATAAGAACAAGGGCCTAGCGTGTGCAAAAAATCAAGAACAAGGGCCTAGCGTTCGCGAAATAGCAAGAGCAAGGGCCTAGCGTGTGCAAAATAAAAAGAACAAGGGCATAGCGTGTGCAAAATAGCAAGAACAAGGGCCTAGCGTGTGCAAAAAAAAAAGAACAAGGGCCTAGCGTGCGCAAAATTGCAAAACCAAGTGCCTAGCGTGTGCAAAATTGCAAGAACAAGGGCCTAGCGAGTGCAAAATAGAAAGAGCAAGGGCCTAGCGTGTGCAAAAAAACAAGAACAAGGGCCTAGCGTGTGCAAAATAGCAAGAACAAGGGCCTAGCGTGTGCAAAATAAAAAGAACAAGGGCATAGCGTGTGCAAAATAAAAAGAACAAGGGCCTAGCGTTCGCGAAATAGCAAGAACAAGGGCCTAGCGTGTGCAATATAGCAAGAACAAGGGCATAGCGTGTGCAAAATAGCAAGAACAAGGGCCTAGTGTGTGCAAAATAAAAGGAACAAGGGCCTAGCGTGTGCAAAATAAAAAGAACAAGGGCCTAGCGTGTGCAAAAAAAAAAGAACAAGGGCCTAGCGTGTGCAAAATTGCAAGAACAAGGGCCTAGCGTGTGCAAAATTGCAAGAGCAAGGGCCTAGCGTGTGCAAACATTCAAGAACAAGGGCCTAGCGTTCGCGAAATAGCAAGAACAAGGGCCTAGCGTGTGCAAAATAAAACGAACAAGGGTCTAGCATGTGCAAAATTGCAAGAACAAGGGCCTAGCGTGTGCAAAATAAAAAGAACAAGGGCATAGTGTGTGCAAAATAGCAAGAACAAGGGCCTAGCGTGTGCAAAAAAAAAAGAACAAGGGCCTAGCATGTGCAAAATAAAAAGAACAAGGGCCTAGCGTGTGCAAAATAGCAAGAACAGGAGCCTAGCGTGTGCAAAATAAAAAGAACAAGGGCCTAGCGTGTGCAAAATAAAAAGAACAAGGGCCTAGCATGTGCAAAATTGCAAGAAGAAGGGCCTAGCGTGTGCAAAATTGCAAGAACAAGGGCCTAGCGAATGCAAAATAGCAAGAGCAAGGGCCTAGCGTGTGCAAACAATCAAGAACAAGGGCCTAGCGTTCGCAAAATAGCAAGAACAAGGGCCTAGCGTGTGCAAAGTAAAAAGAACAAGGCCATAGCGTGTGCAAAATAGGAAGAACAAGGGCCTAGCGTGTGCAAAAAAAAAAAGAACAAGGGCATAGCGTGTGCAAAATAGCAAGAACAAGGGCATAGCGTGTGCAAAATAGCAAGAACAAGGGCCTAGTGTGTGCAAAATAAAACGAACAAGGGCCTAGCGTGTGCAAAATAAAAAGAACAAGGGCCTAGCGTGTGGAAAAAAAAAAGAACAAGGGCCTAGCGTGTGCAAAATTGCAAGAACAAGGGCCTAGCGTGTGCAAAATTGCAAGAACAAGGGCCTAGCGAGTGCAAAATAGCAAGAGCAAGGGCCTAGCGTGTGCAAAAAATCAAGAACAAGGGCCTAGCGTTCGCTAAATAGCAAGAACAAGGGCCTAGCGTGTGCAAAATAAAAAGAACAAGGGTCTAGCATGTGCAAAATTGCAAGAACAAGGGCCTAGCGTGTGCAAAATGAGAAAGTACGAACGAGAAGTGAATGACTATGAAAAAGAAGTGGGTACAAATAGGAAACCCTAATTGGGTTGTACCCCCTATGGGATACCCCACTATAGCCTACAGAAATAAGTAAGCTATATGTTCTGACACACCCCCATAGGCAAAGTGGGGGAGAACAAGGGGTCACAAGACCAGTCAAGCAAAGCAAAGCAAAGCTCAGGGTGGATCACAAAGTCACCACGCATTCCGAGCACAAGTTCAAAGGCCAGAAGGCCAGTTTACATGCAAGATCATATATAGAGATATACAAGAGTCAAGCAAGCAAGAGCAAGAGTATATATAGGTGAAGGTACAAGCAAGGTCAAGAGCAGAGCAAGTGAGGCAAGACAGGCACAAGACCCAACTGCGTGCAACAACGCTGATGATCACAAGGCGCAAGTGCCTTGGTGAAGACATCAGCAGTGTTGGCCTCAGAGGCCACGTACGCAAGTCGCAACTGTCCACGCTGTTGTAGCTCACGAGCAAGAAAGTAGCGGAGAGCAATGTGCTTCGTTCTGTGCTCCAGTCGCTGCTCTCGACACAAGGCCAGCATGGCCTTGTTGTCTACGTACAGGACTGGAGGAGAACGAGGCGGCTCTCCAAGGTCGGTCAGCAGGTAGGTGAGCCAGCGTAACTCCTGTGCAGCCATAGCCCCAGCGTAGATCTCAGCCTCACAACTGGAGCCGAGAACAGAAGACGAGCGGGTAGCCCGCCACGAGACAGAGCCGGAACCAAGGCTGAAGGAGTAACCCTGTGACGACCGCTGCGTAGCCTGGTCGTCAGCCCAAGAAGCGTCTGCGTGCCCAGTGAGGACCACTGGACTGCGCCCTCCAAGCACTAGCCCCATGCCCGACGTACTGCACAAGTAGCGCAACACCCTCTTTGCTGCAGCCATGTGCTCTGGTCGGTGTCTCCCAGGAGCAACAAAGCGTGCGAGAATGCTAAGAGGGTATGCGAGGTCAGGTCGTGTGCAGGTCATCAGGTACATGAGGCAGCCAACAAGCTCTGCAAACGGGCCACTCGACTCTACGGACTCATCCGAAGGCAGAGCTGAGAGTGAGTGGCGAGTAGGCAGAGGAGTGGCCTGAGGCGAGGAGTACGTGAAGCCGAAGCGCTGAAGGACCTGCTGCACCATGTGTGACTGAGTCAGGGTAATGGTGCGGCGTGCTCTATCCCGGGTGATCTGCAAGCCAAGGTAGCTGCGCAGTTCACCCAGGTCTGTGCACGTGTGTCTCTTCTGCAGCTCAGACTTCACGTAGGCGAGTCCAGCAGTGTCAGCTGTGGCAAAGACCAAGTCGTCGACGTACACGAGGATGTAGAACGGCGGCAGAGAGGTGTCGGTGCGCAGAAACAACGACGGGTCGGCAGTAGAAGGAGCAAACCCAAGTGCCGCGAGCGTAGTCCTCAGTGTGTCGTGCCACTCACGTGGCGCCTGGCGGAGACCGTAGACTGGACGCCGGAGACTCCACTGGGTACCAGGAGGGAAAGACCCAGTGAAGCCAGGTGGGCGGCGCAGCCAGATCTCCTCGTGCAGGCTGCCCTGCAAGAAAGCTGTGCTGAAGTCGAGAGAGTGCAGCTCATAGTCACGGTGAGCAGCAACGTGCAGCAGAACCCGAAGAGTGGTCATCTTCGGGGTGGGGGAGAAGGTCTGGAAGTAGTCAACCCCCTGCCGCTGACTGAAGCCACGAGCCACGTAGCGCGCCTTGAAGACAGGCGGAGAACCCGGCGGCCGCTTCACCCTGAAAATCCACATGCCACTGACGATGTTCGCCCCAGGAGGGGGTACAGCGTCAACGTAGGTGCCTGTGGACTTCCAGGAAGCCATCTCTGCATCCATAGCTGCCTGCCACTGAGAGGAGTAGGGACCCTCTATCGCCTCCGCGTAAGAGCGCGGAGTCGGGATGTCTGGTGCATCCGGGTCTCCCTCAGGGGCTAGCAGTACAGACGCGAGACGAGGTGAAGCGGCAGCCAGACACTGGAACTCCTCCTGCCTGTCCTCAAGGACGTCCGTGCCAAGGGCACACTCACCCCCGACGGACGGAGGACAGGCGGACTCAGACTCAGTGACAAGACGAGCAGCGTAGTCGAGACGACAGCGCGCAGCAAAGTCGACAAGCTCAGTGACAAGGGCAGACGCAGCAGACGACTCGAAGGAAGGGTCAGTGACAGCAGTAGCAAGGAGACGCGTGACAGTAGGACTGGCAGCACGAAGAGAGTCCGACTCCGGGTCGGCAAGAGCAGGAAGAGAGGAAGCAGGAGGAGAAGGCAAAGGGGCACGCAGAGGAGCAGTGGACGGACGCAGCGACATCCGGTGCGTGCCAGGGACAGGAGGAGGACGCTGACGCGAACCGCGACCACTAGCGCGCGCAGGACGAACAGGCGACGCAGGACGAGACGCAGGCTCACGACGCTCAGTAAGACCTCCAGTCGGACCAGCGTAGGGAGAAGGAGCAGGCAAAGGGGAGGCAGGCTGTAGCTGTGGCTGTGACTGGACAGGCTGCGGACCCTCTACGGGAGGAGGAGAAGGTGTAAGACCAAGAACCTGCTGAAGGAGCGGAACGAAGTAAGGTCGGGGCCGCGCGGCGACGCTAGAAACAGCTGGAACAGCGCCAGCAGCCCCGGCCGGAGCACCCACTCCAGCAGCACCTCCAGCAGCACCACCAGAGGCCCCAGAAGCAGCACCAGGAGTACCCGCAGGCGGACCGCCAGCGGCAGGCTCAGCGACAACACCCTCAGCAGTACCAGCTCCAGGAGAACTCTCAGACCCAGCAGCTCCAACACCCAAAGGACGAGCACCGTCGGGACGCGCGACAGCAGTACCCTCTGCAGCCGAAGAACCACCAGCACCAGCAGCACGCCTCCAGCGCCTGGCAAACCACTCACGCAGCTCCGGTGGGGAGAGTGGCTCCCGGCGAGACGAAGCACCCCCAGGCTCAGCACCCCCAGGCTCAGTACCCCCAGGCTCAGCACCCCCAGGCTCAGCACCCCCAGGCACAGCACCCCCAGGCTCAGCACCCCCAGGCTCAGCACCCCCAGGCTCAGCACCCCCAGGCTCAGCACCCCCAGGCTCAGCACCCCTAGGCTCAGCACCAGCAGCAGCACCAGAGTCCCCAGTGACCTCGACAGGCTCGACCGCGTCTACCTGGGACACACCTGAAGGGGCAGGACCCTGAGGGGGGAGGGGGACTACCGGGGGGGGGGCCTGGGACCAAGAAGAGCGGGGGTGGGGGGAGGGACGGAGTGCGGTAGGGGAAGAGGCGGTAGTAGGGTACCGACTCGTCGAACGTGACGTCCTGGGAGGACAGAACACGTCGAGAGGTGGGGTGGTAGAACTGCCACCCAGGGGCGTCGGGGGGGAACCCCAGGAAGACGCAGGGAGCAGCGCGAGGGGACAGCTTGTCCGCAGACAAGTCGCGGACAAACGCCCGAGATCCCCAGACCCGGAACGCCGACGCATCGCCAACCTTCCCCGTCCACATCAAGACTGGGGACATCGCGGGTCGAGAGACCCGGGGGTGAAGGTTGATCTGATGCGCGGCGTACCTGACCGCAAACGGCCACAGAAAATGGGGGGCAGCCGCATGCATCATGGACGTACGAGCGACGTCCATGACCATGCCAATGCGGCGCTCAGCAATCCCATTCTGCTGTGGTGAGTCCGGAAGCGTGAAGGTCTGACGAATGCCTCGCGCACGACAGTAGGCACTCAGGAGGCCAGAGGAGAACTCTCCGCCTCTGTCCGAGTGCAGACGCAAAACAGGAAAGTCAGAGCCAAAGCTCCTCCGAAGCTGGAGACGAGCTGCGCGGATCCAAACGATCAACACCTCAGTGACCTCACCCTTGCTGCGCAAGGGGAAGACTGTGGTGTAACGCGAGTAGTCGTCAACCACCAGCAGGAAGTAGCGCTCCTGACCCTGTCCACAGACGCGGGCTGGGCCCCACACGTCCATGTGAAGCGTCTGCAACGGGGCCTCTGTCGGAGGAAACTGGGAGGAGTGAGGGGCAGCACGCTGGCGCCCCTCGACACAGGGGACACAGGCAGGGCCAGGGCCCGGAGGAAAGGGAGGTAGGGACCGGGGAAGACCAGACACAAGGACTCGCGAGGCCATGCCTCTGAGCCGAAGCAGAGAGGGGTGGCCAAGGCGGTGGTGCCAGAGGAGGGTCTCGTGAGACAGACGACGACACGAGCAGGGGGCAGACTCAGGACCGGACCTGGACGCTGCAGCAAACACCTGACCAGACGAAGGGACCCTACCAGACGTAGTACCTGGAGGAGAAGCAGTGGTCAGTGTGTACAGGCTCGACCCTGGCCGACGTGTGAACGTAGCCAGGTGGCGACCTGTATCCGCCTCAGTGCAGTGAGTCACCCGCTGACGAGCAGGGGTGAACTGGTGGACACCCGCATCCTGGAGGTCAGCACCACTCACCAAGTTCGTCGAGAACGAGGGGAGGTAGAGACCAGTCAGGGTGCCAGAGGGGGCCGCCGGACACGGGAGGACAGTGGAGAAGCGAGACAGGACAGGCCCCCCAGAGGGGTCAGCCAGGGACACCGCAACCGGCCGACTCAGTGGCGTGAGAGTGGTGCGGTCCCGAAAGAAGGAGCGAGACGCTCCAGAGTCAAGGGTGAAGGTGTGAGAGGCCGAAGCCGACACAGTACCTGAGAGGGCAGACTCACCAGCACCTGAGAGCACAGACGCACTGGCACCTAGAGCAGCAGCCTCACTAGTACCTGACGCGGCAGTACCAATGCCCGGGTCGGGCGGGAAACACCGGTAACAGTCATCCTCATCACTACCAGTCACAGCATACATAGCAGAGAGAATAGCATCAAAGTCAAGATCATAAATGGCTACACCAGCCCTAGACAGTTCCCCCCAGCGGGGGATCTCAGCGGCCTCCGGAAACTGCTGACGCCAGGCGTCGGTCAGGCGGCCAAAGCAGCGGCGCGCTGTGTGGGTGCCTCCACACCTCTCCCCCGCACGGTCGCCGGAGCGAAGAACGTAGGGGCAGGGACCAAACGCACCACCACGCTGACGCTGCAAGTACCACTCACGGAGCTGCTGAGGGGCGGGGACGGTGCGAGACCGCTGCTGCTGCTGCTGCTGCTGCTGGCGCTGACCACCCCCAGAGCTGCTCCGCTGGGACGAGCCACTCCGACCCCCGCCGCCTCCGCCACTCCCGCCTCCACCGCCACTCCCACCTCCACCGCCACCCCCGTCTCCACCGCCACCGCCCCCACCGGTACCCTCGCCCCCGCCTCCTCCGCTGCCGCCTCCGCCGCCACCTCCGCCTCCACCTCCTCCACCGGTACCCCCACTCCCGCCACCACCTCCACCGCCACCCCCACTCCCCCCGCCACCCCCACCTCCTCCGCCACTGCCTCCTCTAGATCCACCCGCTCCCTTGCCCCCCTTGCCCTTGCCAGAGCGGCGTCTGCCGCTGGGGGCAGACGCCGCACCGACCGACTCAAAACCAGCGAGGTCGGCCGTAGCAGCAGAGGCGACAGAGGGCAGCAGGGGGGAAGGAGAACACCCCTCAAAGATGGGGGTGCGAGGGTCACCCCTAGAGGCCCCTACAGCGACTATACTCTTCTCAGCCGCTAGCAGGGACTCCTCAAGGAGGTCGACAGTGAGGGTGGTGGGACAGACAGCGAGAAACTGGTCCCTAACGACACGAAGGGACTCAGGAAGACGGGTGACGAGAAAGTAGAGAGTGATATACATGGGAGGAGGGTTTGCGGCGCGGAACTCAGCAGGAAGGGCAGCGCGGTAGCGAGCGTCACTAGTGCGGAGGTGGGTAACGAGGTCAGCGACAGTGGGAAAGGAAGCGAGGTCAGGGAAGAGAAACGGTAGCATGAGGCGGCTAAGGGTAGCGGAGGAAGGAGAGGAGTAGCGTGCAACTACAGCGTCGTACAAGGCCTGAGCGGTCTTGCACTGACTAAAGTGGGCACGCTCAGAGGAAGGGAGGTGGCGACGCACAGCAAGACGTGCAGCAGCATCGCGGGTCGCCCACTTGGAGCGAACGGCAGAGTCAGCATCAGCAGGCGGGGCAGGGACAGCTCCAGAGACAAAGTCAAAGAGAGAGACCTCATCTATCGCATCACACAGTAAGTACAGCTGCAGGTCTTCAATCCAGACGGCAAAGTCAATGGCCCTCCCCTCAGCGTCAAAAGTAAGAACATTGGGGGTGGCCATGGCAGCAGCTGAAAGTCTCACCGGGCTGGAAGAGTCGGGTAGGTCAGCAGCAGAGGAACACAGCTCAGGGACAGCAGCACGGCTCCTCAGGTGGCTCGCGTGGCTCAGGCGGCTCGGGCGGCTCGGGCGGCTCGGGCGGCTCGCGCGGCTCGGGTGGCGTAGGGGCTGACGGGCGGCGCGGGCTGCTGGGGCTGCTCACGTGCAGTACGGCGGGCTGCAGCAGGGCCGGTGGTGGGCTGTAGCAGGGCCGGTGGCGGGCTGTAGCAGGGCCGGTGGCGGGCTGCAGCAGGGCCGGCGGCGGCTGTAGCAGGGCCGGTGGCGGGCTGTAGCAGGGCCGGTGGCGGGCTGTAGCAGGGGCCGGTGGCGGCTGTAGCAGGGCCGGTGGCGGGCTGTAGCAGGGCCGGCGGCGGGCTGTAGTAGGGGCCGGTGGCGGCTGTAGCAGGGCCGGTGGCGGGCTATAGCAGGGGCCGGTGCGGGCTGTAGTGGGGCCGACGAGGGGCCGAAGTGGGGCCTAGGCGGGCCGGCGGGCTGTAGGCGGGGCCGACGCGGCGGGCTGTAGCAGGGGCCGGTGGCGGGCCTAAGCGGGGCCGACGGAGCCTACGCGGGGCCGACACGGGGCCGAGACGGTGTACGCGGGGCCGACGAGGTGTACGCGGGGTCGACGAGGTGTACGCGGGGTCGACGAGGGGTACGCGGGGCCGACGAGGTGTACGCGGGGCCGACGAGGTGTACGCGGGGCCGACGAGGTGTACGCGGGGTCGACGAGGGGTACGCGGGGCCGACGAAGGGTACGCGGGGCCTACGCGGGGCCGACGAGGGGTACGCGGGGCCTACGCGGGGCCTACGTGGGGCCGACGAGGGGTACGCGGGGCCTACGCGGGGCCGACGAGGGGTACGCGGGGCCGACGAGGGGTACGCGGGGCCTACGCGGGGCCGACGAGGGGTACGCGGGGCCGACGAGGGGCCTAAGCAGGGGCCGACGAGGGGCCTAAGCGGGGCCGACGAGGGGCCTAAGCGGGGCCGACGAGGGGCCTAAGCGGGGGGCCGACGAGGGGCCTAAGCGGGGGGCCGACGAGGGGCCTAAGCGGGAGCACGACGGGAGGGGCGACTCGGAGGGTCGCTAAAAAAAATGCGCGCCTCGGGGCGCGCTTCGGTGGGCCCTAGGAACAGGCCCTAGGAAGGGACCTGCTCTGATACCAGGAGAAAGTACGAACGAGAAGTGAATGACTATGAAAAAGAAGTGGGTACAAATAGGAAACCCTAATTGGGTTGTACCCCCTATGGGATACCCCACTATAGCCTACAGAAATAAGTAAGCTATATGTTCTGACACAAAATAAAAAGAACAAACCGTGTGCAAAATTGCAAGAACAAGGGCCTAGCGTGTGCAAAATTGCAAGAACAAGGGCCTAGCGAGTGCAAAATAGCAAGAGCAAGGGCCTAGCGTGTGCAAACAATCAAGAACAAGGGCCTAGCGTTCGCGAAATAGCAAGAACAAGGGCCTAGCGTGTGCAAAGTAAAAAGAACAAGGGCATAGCGTGTGCAAAATAGGAAGAACAAGGGCCTAGCGTGTGCAAAAAAAAAAGAACAAGGGCATAGCATGTGCAGAATAGCAAGAACAAGGGCATAGCGTGTGCAAAATAGCAAGAACAAGGGCCTAGTGTGTGCAAAATAAAAGGAACAAGGGCCTAGCGTGTGCAAAATAAAAAGAACAAGGGCCTAGCGTGTGCAAAAAAAAAAGAACAAGGGCCTAGCGTGTGCAAAATTGCAAGAACAAGGGCCTAGCGTGTGCAAAATTGCAATAACAAGGGCCTAGGGAGTGCAAAATAGCAAGAGCAAGGGCCTAGCGTGTGCAAAAATTCAAGAACAAGGGCCTAGCGTTCGCGAAATAGCAAGAACAAGGGCCTAGCGTGTGCAAAATAAAACGAACAAGGGTCTAGCATGTGCAAAATTGCAAGAACAATGGCCTAGCGTGTGCAAAATTGCAAGAACAAGGGCATAGCGTGTGCAAAATAGCAAGAACAAGGGCCTAGCGTGTGCCAAATAAAAAGAACAAGGGCCTAGCATGTGCAAAATAAAAAGAACAAGGGCCTAGCATGTGCAAAATTGCAAGAAGAAGGGCCTAGCGTGTGCAAAATTGCAAGAACAAGGGCCTAGCGAGTGCAAAATAGCAAGCGCAAAGGCCTAGCTTGAACAAAAAATCAAGAACAAGGGCCTAGCGTTCGCTAAATAGCAAGAACAAGGGCCTAGCGTGTGCAAAATAAAAAGAACAGGGGTTTAGCATGTGCAAAATTGCAAGAACAAGGGCCTAGCGTGTGCAAAATAAAAAGAACAAGGGCATGGCGTGTGCAAAATAGCAAGAACAGGGGCCTAGCGTCTGCAAAATAAAAAGAACAAGGGCCTAGCTTGTGCAAAATAAAAAGAACAAGGGCCTAGCGTTTGCAAAATTGCAAGAACAAGGGCCTACCGTGTGCAAAATTGCAAGAACAAGGGCCTAGCGAGTGCAAAATAGCAAGAGCAAGGGCCTAGCGTGTGCAAAAAAATAAGAACAAGGGCCTAGTGTTCGCGAAATAGCAAGAACAAGGGCCTAGCGTGTGCAAAATAAAAAGAACAAGGGTCTAGCATGTGCAAAATTGCAAGAACAAGGGCCAAGCGTGTGCAAAATAAAAAGAACGAGGGCATAGCGTGTGCAAAATAGCAAGAACAAGGGCCTAGCTTGTGCAAAATAAAAAGAACAAGGGCCTAGCGTGTGCAAAATAAAAAGAACAAGGGCCTAGCGTGTGCAAAATTGCAAGAACAAGGGCCTAGCGTGTGCAAAACTGCAAGAACAAGGGCCTAGCGAGTGCAAAATAGCAAGAGCAAGGGCCTAGCGTGTGCAAAAAATCAAGAACAAGGGCCTAGCGTTCGCGAAATAGCAAGAACAAAGGCCTAGCGTGTGCAAAATAACAAGAACAAGGGTCTAGCATGTGCAAAATTGCAAGAACAAGGGCCTAGCGTGTGCAAAATAAAAGAACAAGGGCCTAGCGGTGCAAAATAAAAAGAACAAGGGCCTAGCGTGTGCAAAATTGCAAGAACAAGGGCCTAGCATGTGCAAAATTGCAGGAACAAGGGCCTAGCGAGTGCAAAATAGCAAGAGCAAGGGCCTAGCGTGTGCAAAAAATCACGAACAAAATCCTAGCTTTCGCGAAATAGCAAGAACAAGGGCCTAGCGTTTGCAAAATAGCAAGAACAAGGGCCTAGTGTGTGCAAAATAAAAAGAACAAGGGCCTAGCGTGTGCAAAATTGCAAGAACAAGGGCCTAGCGTGTGCAAAATTGCAAGAACAAGGGCCTAGCGAGTGCAAAATAGCAAGAGCAAGGGCCTAGCGCATGCAAAAAATCAAGAACAAGGGCCTAGCGTTCGCGAAGTAGCAAGAACAATGGCCTAGCGTGTGCAAAATAAAAAGAACAAGGGTCTAGCATGTGCAAAATTGCAAGAACAAGGGCCTAGCGTGTGCAAAATAAAAAGAACAAAGGCCTGACGTGTGAAAAAATAAAAAAAACAAGGGCATAGCGTGTGCAAAATAGCAAGAACAAGGGCTAAGCGTGTGCAAAATAAAAAGAACAAGGGCCTAGCGTGTGCAAAATAAAAAGAACAAGGGCCTAGCGTGTGCAAAATTGCAAGAACAAGGGCCTAGCGAGTGCAAAATAGCAAGAACAAGGGCCTAGCGTGTGCTAAAAATTAAGAACAAGGGCCTAGCGTGTGCAAAAAATCAAGATTAAGGGCCTAGCGTTCGCGAAATAGCAAGAGCAAGGGCCTAGCGTGTGCAAAATAAAAAGAACAAGGGCATAGCATGTGCAAAATAGCAAGAACAAGGGCCTAGCGTGTGCAAAATAAAAAGAACAAGGGCCTAGCGTGCGCAAAATTGCAAAACCAAGGGCCTAGCGTGTGCAAAATTGCAAGAACAAGGGCCTAGCGAGTGCAAAATAGCAAGAGCAAGGGCCTAGCGTGTGCAAAAGAACAAGAACAAAGGCCTAGCGTGTGCAAAATAGCAAGAACAAGGGCCTAGCGTGTGCAAAATAAAAAGAACAAGGGCATAGCGTGTGCAAAATAAAAAGAACAAGGGCCTAGCGTGTGCAAAATAGCAAGAACAAAGGCCTAGCGTGTGCAAAATAAAAAGAACAAGGGCATAGCGTGTGCAAAATAAAAAGAACAAGGGCCTAGCGTTCGCGAAATAGCAAAAACAAGGGCCTAGCGTGTGCAAAATAAAAAGAACAAGGGTCTAGCATGTGCAAAATTGCAAGAAAAAGGGCCTAGCGTGTGCAAAATAAAAAGAACAAGGGCATAGCGTGTGCAAAATAAAAAGAAGAAGGGCCTAGCGTGTGCAAAATTGCAAGAACAAGGGCCTAGCGTGTGCAAAATTGCAAGAACAAGGGCCTAGCGAGTGAAAAATAGCAAGAGCAAGGGCCTAGCGTGTGCAAAAAATCAAGAACAAGGGCCTAGCGTTCGCGAAATAGCAAGAACAAGGGCCTAGCGTGTGCAAAATAAAACGAACAAGGGTCTTGCATGTGCAAAATTGCAAGAACAAGGGCCTAGCATGTGCAAAAAAACAAGAACAAGGGCATAGCGTTTGCAAAATAGCAAGAACAAGGGCCTAGCGTGTGCAAAATAAAAAGAACAAGGGCCTAGCGTGTGCAAAATTGCAAGAACAAGGGCCTAGCGTGTGCAAAATTGCAAGAACAAGGGCCTAGCGAGTGCAAAATAGCAAGAGCAAGGGCCTAGCGTGTGCAAAAAATCAAGAACAAGGGCCTAGCGTTCGCGAAATAGCAAGAACAAGGGCCCAGCGTGTGCAAAATAAAAAGAACAAGGGTCTAGCATGTGCAGGGTTTGAAAGTAGGAAATATATTCATCTAGTGAACGTAAGGGTTTGAAAGGTAACTAACGCACATGTGTAGAGAAAACTTTGCATCGGCCAGTCTGGCCGGCATTTCGCACTTATAGTGCAACTAGGGCCAAGGAGAACGGAAACGCTCATTTCTCAAAAAGTAGAGGGAATCTAGCAGTTTCACTCGATCAGAAGGTGGGAAATATATAAATCTAGTGAGCTAATAAGGTTCAAAAGGAATCTAATGCATATGTATATGGAAAATGGTGCATTGGCCAGGTCGGTCAGTATGGGAACTTAGAGTGCAAATGCCAGGAAGAATGGAAGCGCTCAGATCTCGCATAGTACACGGAATCACGTGGTCTCACTCAAATAGAAGGTAGGAAATAAATTCATCTAGTGAACGTAAAGTTTGAAAGGTAACTAACGCACATGTGTAGAGAAAATGGTGCATCGGCCAGTCTGGCCGGCATTTCGCACTTATAGTGCAAGTAGGGCCAATGAGAACGGAAACGCTCATTTCTCAAAAAGTAAAGGGAATCTAGCGGTCTCACTCGATCAGAAGGTGGGAAATATATAAATCTAGTGAGCTAATAAGGTTCGAAAGGAATCTAATGCATATGTATATGGAAAATGGTGCATTGGTCAGGTCGGTCAGTATGGGAACTTAGAGTGCAAATGCCAGGGAGAACGGAAGCGCTCAGATCTCGCATAGTACACGGAATCTAGTGGTCTCACTCGAATAGAAGGTAAGAAATAAATTCATCTAGTGAACGTAAGGGTTTGAAAGGTAACTAACGCACATGTGTAGAGAAAATGGTGCATCGGCCAGTCTGGCCGGCATTTCGCACTTATAGTACAAGTAGGGCCAAGGGAACGGAAACGCTCATTCCTCAAAAAGTAAAGGGAATCTAGCGGTCTCACTCGATCAGAAGGTGGGAATTATATAAATATAGTCAGCTAAAAAGGTCTGAAATGTATTCAACGCACATGTATAGAGAAAATGGTGCATTGGCCAGGTCGGTCAGTATGGGAACTTAGAGTGCAAATGCCAGGGAGAACGGAAGCGCTCAGATCTCGCATAGTACACGGAATCTAGTGGTCTCACTCAAATAGAAGGTAGGAAATAAATTCATCTAATGAACGTAAGGGTTTGAAAGGTAAGTAACGCACATGTGTAGAGAAAATGGTGCATCGGCCAGTCTGGCCGGCATTTCGCACTTATAGTGCAAGTAGGGCCAAGGAGAACGGAAACGCTCATTTCTAAAAAAGTCAAGGGAATCTAGCGGTCTCACTCGATCAGAAGGTGGGAAATATATAAATCTAGTGAGCTAATAAGGTTCGGAAGGAATCTAATGCATATGTATATGGAAAGTGGTGCATTGGCCAGGTCGGTCAGTATGGGAACTTAGAGTGCAAATGCCAGGGAGAACGGAAGCGCTCAGATCTCGCATAGTACACGGAATCTAGTGGTCTCACTCAAATAGAAGGTAGGAAATAAATTCATCTAATGAACGTAAGGGTTTGAAAGGTAAGTAACGCACATGTGTAGAGAAAATGGTGCATCGGCCAGTCTGGCCGGCATTTCGCACTTATAGTGCAAGTAGGGCCAAGGAGAACGGAAACGCTCATTTCTAAAAAAGTAAAGGGAATCTAGCGGTCTCACTCGATCAGAAGGTGGGAAATATATAAATCTAGTGAGCTAATAAGGTTCGGAAGGAATCTAATGCATATGTATATGGAAAGTGGTGCATTGGCCAGGTCGGTCAGTATGGGAACTTAGAGTGCAAATGCCTAGGAGAACGGAACATCTCAGATCTCGCATAATACACGGAATCTAGTGGTCTCACTCAAATATAAGGTAGGAAATATATTCATCTAGTGAACGTAAGGGTTTGAAAGGTAACTAACGCACATGTGTAGAGAAAATGGTGCATCGGCCAGTCTGGCCGGCATTTCGCACTCATAGTGCAGGTGGGGCCAGGGAGAACGGAAACCCTCGTTTCTCAAAAAGTAGAGGGAATCTAACGGTCTCACTCGATCAGAAGGTAGGAAATATATAAATCTAGTCAGCTAAAAAGGTTTGAAATGTATTCAACGCACATATATAGAGAAAATGGTGCATTGGCCAGGTCGGTCAGTATCGGAACTTAAAATGCAAATGCGAGGGAGAACGGAAGCGCTCAGATCTCGCATAGTACACGGAATCTAGTGGTCTCACTCAAATAGAAGGTAGGAAATATATTCATCTAGTGAACGTAAGGGTTTGAAAGGTAACTAACGCACATGTGTAGAGAAAATGGTGCATCGGCCAGTCTGGCCGGCATTTCGCACTCATAGTGCAGGTGGGGCCAGGGAGAACGGAAACGCTCGTTTCTCAAAAAGTAGAGGGAATCTAACGGTCTCACTCGATCAGAAGGTAGGAAATATATAAATCTAGTCAGCTAAAAAGGTTTGAAATGTATTCAACGCACATATATAGAGAAAATGGTGCATTGGCCAGGTCGGTCAGTATCGGAACATAAAATGCAAATGCCAGGGAGAACGGAAGCGCTCAGATCTCGCATAGTACACGGAATCTAGTGGTCTCACTCAAATAGAAGGTAGGAAATAAATTCATCTAGTGAACGTAAGGGTTTGAAAGGTAACTAACGCACATGTGTAGAGAAAATGGTGCATCGGCCAGTCTGGCCGGCATTTCGCACTCATAGTGCATGTGGGGCCAGGGAGAACGGAAACGCTCGTTTCTCAAAAAGTAGAGGGAATCTAACGGTCTCACTCGATCAGAAGGTAGGAAATATATAAATCTAGTCAGCTAAAAAGGTTTGAAATGTATTCAACGCACATATATAGAGAAAATGGTGCATTGGCCAGGTCGGTCAGTATCGGAACTTAAAATGCAAATGCGAGGGAGAACGGAAGCGCTCAGATCTCGCATAGTACACGGAATCTAGTGGTCTCACTCAAATAGAAGGTAGGAAATAAATTCATCTAGTGAACGTAAGGGTTTGAAAGGTAACTAACGCACATGTGTAGAGAAAATGGTGCATCGGCCAGTCTGGCCGGCATTTCGTACTTTTAGTGCAAGTAGGGCCAAGGAGAACGGAAACACTCATTTCTAAAAAAGGTAAGGAAATCTAGCGGTCTCACTCGATCAGAAGGTGGGAAATATACAAATCTAGTGAGCTAATAAGGTTCGAAAGGAATCTAATGCATATGTATATGGAAAATGGTGCATTGGCCAGGTCGGTCAGTATGGGAACTTAGAGTGCAAATGCCAGGGAGAATGGAAGCGCTCAGATCTCGCATAGTACACGGAATCTAGTGGTCTCACTCAAATAGAAGGTAGGAAATAAATTGATCTAGTGAACGTAAGGGTTTGAAAGGTAACTAACGCACATGTGTAGAGAAAATGGTGCATCGGCCAATCTGGCCGGCATTTCGCACTTATAGTGCAAGTAGGGCCAAGGAGAACGGAAACGCTCATTTCTCAAAAAGTAAAGGGAATCTAGCGGTCTCACTCGATCAGAAGGTGGGAAATATATAAATCTAGTGAGCTAATAAGGTTCGAAAGGAATCTTATGCATATTGTCAGAGGTCCACTGGTGATCCCCGATCGATCCTAGGGAAGGGTTACAGGCACATTTGCCTGGGGGGTTATGGGCGCACTGACCCGCTACTGAAACAAGCCCTTTTATCCCAATGGTCTAGTGGTTGGGATTCTGAGATGGTATCAGAGCAAAGGTCTCGGGTTCGAATCCCGGTGTATGCACTTCGGGCATCCCAGTGCGGGGGGGTGTCAGAGGTCCACTGGTGATCCCCGATCGATCCTAGGGAAGGGTTACAGGCACATTTGCCTGGGGGGTTATGGGCGCACTGACCCGCTACTGAAACAAGCCCTTTTATCCCAATGGTCTAGTGGTTGGGATTCTGAGACATATGTATATGGAAAATGGTGCATTGGCCAGGCCGGTCAGTATGGGAACTTAGAGTGCAAATGCCAGGGAGAATGGAAGCGCTCAGATCTCGCATAGTACACGGAATCTAGTGGTCTCACTCAAATAGAAGGTAGGAAATAAATTCATCTAGTGAACGAAAGGGTTTGAAAGGTAACTAACGCACATGTGTAGAGAAAATGGTGCATCGGCCAGTCTGGCCGGCATTTCGCACTCATAGTGCAGGTGGGGCCAGGGAGAACGGAAACGCTCGTTCTCAAAAAGTAGAGGGAATCTAACGGTCTCACTCGATCAGAAGGTGGGAAATATATAAATCTAGTCAGCTAAAAAGGTTTGAAATGTATTCAACGCACATATATAGAGAAAATGGTGCATTGGCCAGGTCGGTCAGTATCGGAACTTAAAATGCAAATGCCAGGGAGAACGGAAGCGCTCAGATCTCGCATAGTACACGGAATCAAGTGGTCTCACTCAAATAGAAAGTAGGAAATATATTCATCTAGTGAACGTAAGGGTTTGAAAGGTAACTAACGCACATGTGTAGAGAAAATTGTGCATCGGCCAGTCTGGCCGGCATTTCGCACTTATAGTGCAAGTAGGGCCAAGGAGAACGGAAACGCTCATTTCTCAAAAAGTAGAGGGAATCTAGCGGTCTCACTCGATCAGAAGGTGGGAAATATATAAATCTAGTGAGCTAATAAGGTTCGAAAGGAATCTAATGCATATGTATATGGAAAATGGTGCATAGGCAGGTCGGTCAGTATGGGAACTTAGAGTGCAAATGCAAGGGAGAACGGAAGCGCTCAGATCTCGCATAGTACACGGAATCTAGTGGTCTCACTCAAATAGAAGGTAGGAAATAAATTCATCTAGTGAACGTAAGGGTTGAAAAGGTAACTAACGCACATGTGTAGAGAAAATGGTGCATCGGCCAGTCTGGCCGGCATTTCGTACTCATAGTGCAGGTGGGGCCAGGGAGAACGGAAACGCTCGTTTCTCAAAAAGTAGAGGGAATCTAACGGTCTCACTCGATCAGAAGGTGGGAAATAAATAAATCTAGTCAGCTAAAAAGGTTTGAAATGTATTCAACGCACATGTATAGAGAAAATGGTGCGTTGGCCAGGTCGGTCAGTATCGGAACTTAAAATGC
Organism: Closterium sp. NIES-65; assembly: GCA_948144175.1. NCBI lineage: Eukaryota > Viridiplantae > Streptophyta > Zygnematophyceae > Desmidiales > Closteriaceae > Closterium > Closterium sp. NIES-65. The sequence goes on from CANXME010000873.1 coordinate 27,636, forward strand.
AAATGCCAGGGAGAACGGAAGCGCTCAGATCTTGCATAGTACACGGAATCTAGTGGTCTCACTCAAATAGAAGGTAGGAAATAAATTCATCTAATGAACGTAAGGGTTTGAAAGGTAACTAACGCACATGTGTAGAGAAAATGGTGCATCGGCCAGTCTGGCTGGCACTTCGCACTCATAGTGCATGTGGGGCCAGGGAGAACGGAAACGCTCGTTTCTCAAAAAGTAGAGGGAATCTAACGGTCTCACTCAATCAGAAGGTAGGAAATATATAAATCTAGTCAGCTAAAAAGGTTTGAAATGTATTCAACGAACATGTATAGAGAAAATGGTGCATTGGCCAGGTCGGTCAGTATCGGAACTTAAAATGCAAATGCCAGGGAGAACGGAAGCACTCAGATCTCGCATAGTACACGGAATCAAGTGGTCTCACTCAAATAGAAAGTAGGAAATATATTCATCTAGTGAACGTAAGGGTTTGAAAGGTAACTAACGCACATGTGTAGAGAAAATTGTGCATCGGCCAGTCTGGCCGGCATTTCGCACTTATAGTGCAAGTAGGGCCAAGGAGAACGGAAACGCTCATTTCTCAAAAAGTAAAGGGAATCTAGCAGTCTCACTCGATCAGAAGGTGGGAAATATATAAATCTAGTAAGCTAACAAGGTTTGAAAGGAATCTAATTCATATGTATATGGAAAATGGTGCATTGGCCAGGTCGGTCAGTATGGGAACTTAGAGTGCAAATGCATGGGCGAACGGAACCGCTCAGATCTCGCATAGTACACACAATCTAGTGGTCTCACTCAAATAGAAGGTAGGAAATAAATTCATCTAGTGAACGTAAGGGTTCGAAAGGTAACTAATGCACATGTGTAGAGAAAATGGTGCATCGGCCAGTCTGGCCGGCATTTCGCACTTATAGTGCAAGTAGGGCCAAGGAGAACGGAAACGCTCATTTCTCAAAAAGTAAAGGGAATCTAGCGATCTCACTCGATCAGAAGGTGGGAAATATATAAATCTAGTGAGCTAATCAGGTTCGGATGGAATCTAATGCATATGTATATGGAAAGTGGTGCATTGGCCAGGTCGGTCAGTATGGGAACTTATAGTGCAAATGCCTGGGAGAACGGAACCGCTCAGATATCGCATAATACACGGAATCTAGTGGTCTCACTCAAATATAAGGTAGGAAATATATTCATCTAGTGAACGTAAGGGTTTGAAAGGTAACTAACGCACATGTGTAGAGAAAATGGTGCATCGGCCAGTCTGGCCGGCATTTCTCACTCATAGTGCAGGTGGGGCCAGGGAGAACGGAAACGCTCGTTTCTTAAAAAGTAGAGGGAATCTAACGGTCTCACTCGATCAGAAGGTGGGAAATATATAAATCTAGTGAGCTAATAAGGTTTGGAAGGAATCTAATGCATATGTATATGGAAAGTGGTGCATTGGCAAGGTCGGTCAGTATCGGAACTTAAAATGCAAATGCCAGGGAGAACGGAAGTGCTCAGATCTCGCATAGTACACGGAATCAAGTGGTCTCACTCAAATAGAAAGTACGAAATATATTCATCTAGTGAACGTAAGGGCTTGAAAGGTAATTAAAGCACATGTGTAGAGAAAATTGTGCATCGGCCAGTCTGGCCGGCATTTCGCACTTATAGTGCAACTAGGGCCAAGGAGAACGGAAACGCTCATTTCTCAAAAAGTAGAGGGAATCTAGCGGTCTCACTCGATCAGAAGGTGGGAAATATATAAATCTAGTGAGCTAATAAGGTTCGAAAGGAATCTAATGCATATGTATATGGAAAGTGGTGCATTGGCCAGGTCGGTCAGTATCGGAACTTAAAATGCAAATGCATGGGAGAACGGAACCGCTCAGATCTCGCATAATACACAGAATCTAGTGGTCTTACTCAAATATAAGGTAGGAAATATATTCATCTAGTGAACGTAAGGGTTTGAAAGGTAACTAACGCACATGTGTAGAGAAAATGGTGCATCGGCCAGTCTGGCCGGCATTTCGCACTCATAGTGCAGGTGGGGCAAGGGAGAACGGAAACGCTCGTTTCTCAAAAAATAGAGGGAATCTAGCGGTCTCACTCGATCAGAAGGTGGGAAATATATAAATCTAGTGAGCTAATAAGGTTCGAAAGGAATCTAATGCATATGTATATGGAAAATGGTGCATTGGCCAGGTCGATCAGTATGGGAACTTAGAGTGCAAATGCCAGGGAGAACGGAAGCGCTCAGATCTCGCATAGTACACGGAATCTAGTGGTCTCACTCAAATAGAAGGTAGAAAAAAAATTCATCTAGTGAACGTAAGGGTTTGAAAGGTAACTAACGCACATGTGTAGAGAAAATGGTGCATCGGCCAGTCTGGCCGGCATTTCGCACTTATAGTGCAAGTAGGGCCAACGAGAACGCAAACGCTCATTTCTCAAAAAGTAAAGGGAATCTAGCGGTCTCACTCAATCAGAAGGTGGGAAATATATAAATCTAGTGAGCTAATAAGGTTCGGAAGGAATCTAATGCATATGTATATGGAAAGTGCTGCATTGGCCAGGTCGGTCAGTATGGGAACTTAGAGTGCAAATGCCTGGGAGAACGGAACCGCTCAGATCTCGCATAATACACAGAATCTAGTGGTCTCAGTCATATATAAGGTAGGAAATATATTCATCTAGTAAACGTAAAGGTTTGAAAGGTAACTAACGCACATGTGTAGAGAAAATGGTGCATCGGCCAGTCTGGCCGGCATTTCGCACTTATAGTGCAAGTAGGGCCAAGGAGAACGGAAACGCTCATTTCTCAAAACGTAAAGGGAATCTAGCAGTCTCACTCGTTCAGAAGGTGGGAAATATATAAATCTAGTGAGCTAATAAGGTTCGGAAGGAATCTAATGCATATGTATATGGAAGATGGTGCATTGGCCAGGTCGGTCAGTATGGGAACTTAGAGTGCAAATGCCTGGGAGAACGGAACCGCTCAGATCTCGCATAATACACGGAATCTAGTGGTCTCACTCAAATAGAAAGTAGGAAATATATTTATCTAGTGAACGTAAGGGTTTGAAAGGTAACTAACGCACATGTATAGAGAAAATTGTGCATCGGCCAGTCTGGCCGGCATTTCGCACTTATAGTGCAACTAGGGCCAAGGAGAACAGAAACGCTCATTTCTCAAAAAGTAAAGGGAATCTAGTGGTCTCACTCGATCAGAAGGTGGGAAATATATAAATCTAGTGAGCTAATAAGGTTCGAAAGGAATCTAATGCATATGTACATGGAAAATGGTGCATTGGCCAGGTCGGTCAGTATGGGAACTTAGAGTGCAAATGCCTGGGAGAACGGAACCGCTCAGATCTCGCATAATACACGGAATCTAGTGGTCTCACTCAAATAGAAAGTAGGAAATATATTTATCTAGTGAACGTAAGGGTTTGAAAGGTAACTAACGCACATGTATAGAGAAAATTGTGCATCGGCCAGTCTGGCCGGCATTTCGCACTTATAGTGCAACTAGGGCCAAGGAGAACAGAAACGCTCATTTCTCAAAAAGTAAAGGGAATCTAGTGGTCTCACTCGATCAGAAGGTGGGAAATATATAAATCTAGTGAGCTAATAAGGTTCGAAAGGAATCTAATGCATATGTACATGGAAAATGGTGCATTGGCCAGGTCGGTCAGTATGGGAACTTAGAGTGCAAATGCCAGGGAGAACGGAAGCGCTCAGATCTCGCATAGTATACGGAATCAAGTGGTCTCACTCAAATAGTGTCAGAACATATAGCTTACTTGTTTCTGTAGGCTATAGTGGGGTATCCCATAGGGGGTACAACCCAATTAGGGTTTCCTATTTGTACCCACTTCGTTTCATAGTCATCCACTTCTCGTTCGTACTTTCTCATGGAATCAGAGCAGGTCCCTTCCTAGGGCCTGTTCCTAGGGCCCACCGAAGCGCGCCCCGAGGCGCGCATTTTTTTAGCGACCCTCCGAGTCGCCCCTCCCGTCGTGCTCCCGCTTAGGCCCCTCGTCGGCCCCCGCTTAGGCCCCTCGTCGGCCCCGCTTAGGCCCCTCGTCGGCCCCGCTTAGGCCCCTCGTCGGCCCCGCTTAGGCCCCTCGTCGGCCCCTGCTTAGGCCCCTCGTCGGCCCCGCGTACCCCTCGTCGGCCCCGCGTAGGCCCCACGTACCCCTCGTCGGCCCCGCGTACCCCTCGTCGGCCCTGCGTAGGCCCCGCGTACCCCTCGTCGGCCCCACGTAGGCCCCGCGTAGGCCCCGCGTACCCCTCGTCGGCCCCGCGTAGGCCCCGCGTACCCCTCGTCGGCCCCGCGTACCCCTCGTCGACCCCGCGTACCCCTCGTCGGCCCCGCGTAGGCCCCGCCCAGGCCCCGTCTCGGCCCCGTGTCGGCCCCGCGTAGGCTCCGTCGGCCCCGCTTAGGCCCCTCTTCGGCCCCGCGTCGGCCCCACCTACGCCCTGTCGGCCCCGCGCTGGCCCCGCTTAGGCCCGCCACCGGCCCCTGCTACAGCCCGCCGCGTCGGCCCCGCCTACAGCCCGCCGGCCCGCCTAGGCCCCACTTCGGCCCCTCGTCGGCCCCACTACAGCCCGCACCGGCCCCTACTACAGCCCGCCGCCGGCCCTGCTACAGCCCGCCACCGGCCCTGCTACAGCCGCCACCGGCCCCTGCTACAGCCCGTCACCGGCCCTGCTACAGCCCGCCACCGGCCCTGCTACACCCGCCACCGGCCCTGCTACAGCCCACCACCGGCCCTGCTGCAGCCCGCCGTGCTGCACGTGAGCAGCCCCAGCAGCCCGCGCCGCCCGTGAGCTCCTACGCCACCCGAGCCGCGCGAGCCGCCCGAGCCGCCCGAGCCGCCCGAGCCGCCCGAGCCGCCCGAGCCGCCTGAGCCACGCGAGCCACCTGAGGAGCCGTGCTGCTGTCCCTGAGCTGTGTTCCTCTGCTGCTGACCTACCCGACTCTTCCAGCCCGGTGAGACTTTCAGCTGCTGCCATGGCCACCCCCAATGTTCTTACTTTTGACGCTGAGGGGAGGGCCATTGACTTTGCCGTCTGGATTGAAGACCTGCAGCTGTACTTACTGTGTGATGCGATAGATGAGGTCTCTCTCTTTGACTTTGTCTCTGGAGCTGTCCCTGCCCCGCCTGCTGATGCTGACTCTGCCGTTCGCTCCAAGTGGGCGACCCGCGATGCTGCTGCACGTCTTGCTGTGCGTCGCCACCTCCCTTCCTCTGAGCGTGCCCACTTTAGTCAGTGCAAGACCGCTCAGGCCTTGTACGACGCTGTAGTTGCACGCTACTCCTCCCCTTCCTCCGCTACCCTTAGCCGCCTCATGCTACCGTTTCTCTTCCCTGACCTCGCTTCCTTTCCCACTGTCGCTGACCTCGTTACCCACCTCCGCGCTAGTGACGCTCGCTACCGCGCTGCCCTTCCTGCTGAGTTCCGCGCCGCAAACCCTCCTCCCATGTATATCACTCTCTACTTTCTCGTCACCCGTCTTCCTGAGTCCCTTCGTGTCGTTAGGGACCAGTTTCTCTCTGTCTGTCCCACCAACCTCACTGTCGACCTCCTTGAGGAGTCCCTGCTAGCGGCTGAGAAGAGTATAGTCGCTGTAGGGGCCTCTAGGGGTGACCCTCGCACCCCCATCTTTGAGGGGTGTTCTCCTTCCCCCCTGCTGCCCTCTGTCGCCTCTGCTGCTACGGCGGACCTCGCTGGTTTTGAGTCGGTCGGTGCGGCGTCTGCCCCCAGCGGCAGACGCCGCTCTGGCAAGGGCAAGGGGGGCAAGGGAGCGGGTGGATCTAGAGGAGGCAGTGGCGGAGGAGGTGGGGGTGGCGGGGGGAGTGGGGGTGGCGGTGGAGGTGGTGGCGGGAGTGGAGGTACTAGTGGCGGAGGTGGAGGCGGAGGTGGGGGCGGAGGTGGTAGCGGAGGAGGCGGTGGGAGCGGTGGGAGCGACGGTCCTGGTGGGGGAGGTGGCGGTGGAGACGGGGGTGGCGGTGGAGGCGGGGGTGGTGGTGGAGGCGGGGGTCGGAGTGGCTCGTCCCAGCGGAGCAGCTCTGGGGGTGGTCAGCGCCAGCAGCAGCAGCAGCAGCAGCAGCAGCAGCAGCCGCAGCAGCAGCAGCGCTCTCGCACCGTCCCCGGCCCTCAGCAGCTCCGTGAGTGGTACTTGCAGCGTCAGCGCGGTGGTGCTCTTGGTCCCTGCCCCTACGTTCTTCGCACCGGTGACCGTGCGGGGGAGAGGTGTGGAGGCGCCCACACAGCCCGTCGCTGCTTTGGCCGCCTGACCGACGCCTGGCGTCAGCAGTTTCCGGAGGCCGCTGAGATCCCCCGCTGGGGAGAGCTGTCTAGGGCTGGAGTAGCTATTTATGATCTTGACTTTGATGCTATTCTCTCTGCTATGTATGCTGTGACTGGTAGTGATGAGGATGACTGTTACCGGTGTTTCCCGCCCGACCCGGGCATTGGTACTGCCGCGTCAGGTACTAGTGAGGCTGCAGCTCTAGGTGCCAGTGCGTCTGTGCTCTCAGGTGCTGGTGAGTCCGCCCTCTCAGGTACTGTGTCGGCTTCGGCCTCTCACACCTTCACCCTTGACTCTGGAGCGTCTCGCTCCTTCTTTAGGGACCGCACCACTCTCACGCCGCTGAGTCGGCCGGTTGCGGTGTCCCTGGCTGACCCCTCTAGGGGACCTGTCCTGTCTCGCTTCTCCACTGTCCTCCCGTGTCCAGCGGCCCCCTCTGGCACCCTGACTGGTCTCTACCTCCCCTCGTTCTCGACGAACTTGGTGAGTGGTGCTGACCTCCAGGATGCAGGTGTCCACCAGTTCACCCCTGCTCGTCAGCGGGTGACCCACTGTACGGAGGCGGATACAGGTCGTCACCTGGCTATGTTTACACGTCGGCCAGGGTCGAGCCTGTACACACTGACCACTGCTTCTCCTCCAGGTGCTGCGTCTGGTAGAGTCCCTTCGTCTGGTCAGGTGTTTGCTGCAGCGTCCAGGTCTGGTCCTGAGTCTGCCCCCTGTTCGTGTCGTCGTCTGTCTCACGAGACCCTCCTCTGGCACCACCGCCTTGGCCACCCCTCTCTGCTTCGGCTCAGAGGCATGGCCTCGCGGGTCCTTGTGTCTGGTCTTCCCCGGTCCCTCCCTCCCCTTCCTCCGGGCCCTGGCCCTGCCTGTGTCCCCTGTGTCGAGGGGCGCCAGCGTGCTGCCCCTCACTCCTCCCAGTTTCCTCCGACAGAGACCCCGTTGCAGACGCTTCACATGGACGTGTGGGGCCCAGCCCGCGTCCGTGGACAGGGTCAGGAGCGCTACTTCCTGCTGGTGGTTGACGACTACTCGCGTTACACCACAGTCTTCCCCTTGCGCAGCAAGGGTGAGGTCACTGAGGTGTTGATCGACTGGATCCGCGCAGCTCGTCTTCAGCTTCGGAGAAGCTTTGGCTCTGACTTCCCTGTTTTGCGTCTGCATTCGGACAGAGGCGGAGAGTTCTCCTCTGGCCTCCTGAGTGCCTACTGTCGTGTGCGAGGCATCCGTCAGACCTTCACGCTTCCGGACTCACCACAGCAGAATGGGATTGCTGAGCGCCGCATTGGCATGGTCATGGACGTCGCTCGTACGTCCATGATGCATGCGGCTGCTCCCCATTTTCTGTGGCCGTTTGCGGTCGGGTACGCTGCGCACCAGATCAACCTCCACCCCAGGGTCTCTCGACCAGAGACCTCCCCAGCCCTGCTGTGGACGGGGAAGGTTGGCGATGCGTCGGCGTTCCGGGTCTGGGGATCTCGGGCGTTTGTTCGCGACCTGTCTGCGGACAAGCTGTCCCCTCGTGCTTCTCCCTGCGTCTTCCTGGGGTTCCCCCCCGACGCCCCTGGGTGGCAGTTTTACCACCCCACCTCTCGACGTGTTCTGTCCTCCCAGGACGTCACGTTCGACGAGTCGGTACCCTACTACCGCCTCTTCCCCTACCGCACTCCGTCCCTCCCCCCGCCCCCGCTCTTCTTGGTACCAGGTCCCCCCCCGGTAGTCCCCCTCCCCCCTCAGGGTCCTGCCCCTTCAGGTGTGTCCCAGGTAGACGCGGTCGAGCCTGTCGAGGTCACTGGTGACTCTGGTGCTGCTGCGGGAGCTGAGCCTGAGGGTGCAGAGTCTGGGGGTGCTGAGCCTGGGGGTACTGTGCCTGGGGGTGCTGAGCCTGGAGGTGTCGAGCCTGGGGGTGCTGTGCCTGGGGGTGCTGAGCCTGGGGGTGCTGAGCCTGGGGGTGCTGAGCCTGGGGGTGCTGAGCCTGGGGGTGCTGAGCCTGGGGGTGCTGTGCCTGGGGGTGCTGAGCCTGGGGGTGCTGAGCCTGGGGGTGCTGTGCCTGGGGGTGCTTCGTCTCGCCGAGAGCCACTTCCCCCACAGGAGCTGCGTGAGTGGTTTGCCAGGCGCTGGAGGCGTGCTGCTGGTGCTGGTGGTTCTTCTGCTGCAGAGGGTACTGCTGCCACGCGTCCTGGCGGTGCTCGTACTGTGGGTGCTGGAGCTGCTGGGTCTGAGAGTTCTCCTGGAGCTGGTCCTGCTGAGGGTGTTGGCGCTAAGCCTGCGGTTGGCGGTCCGACTGACAGTGTTCCTGGTGCTGCTGCTGGAGGTTCTGGAGCTTCTGGTGGTTCTGCTGGAGGTGTTGCTGGAGTGGGTGCTCCGGACGGGGCTGCTGCTGCTCTTCCTGCTGTTTCTGGTGTCGCCGCGCGGCCCCGACCGTACTTCGTTCCGCTCCTGCAGCAGGTTCTTGGTCTTGCACCTCCTCCTGCTCCCTTAGAGGGTCCGCAGCCTGTTCGGTCACAGCCACAGCTACAGCCTGCCTCCCCTTTGCCTGCTCCTTCTCCCTACGCAGGTCCGACTGGAGGTCTTACTGAGCGTCGTGAGCCTGCGTCTCGTCCTGCGTCGCCTGTTCGTACTGAGCGCGCTAGTGGTCGTGGTTCGCGTCAGCGTCCTCCTCCTGTCCCTGGCACGCACCGGATGTCACTGCGTCCGTCCACTGCTCCTCTGCGTGCCCCTTTGCCTTCTCCTCCTGCTTCCTCTCTTCCTGCTCTTGCCGACCCTGAGTCGGACTCTCTTCGCGCTGCCAGTCCTACTGTGACGCGTCTCCTTGCTACTGCTGTCACTGACCCTTCCTTCGAGTCGTCTCCTGCGTCTGCCCTTGTCACTGAGCTTGTCGACTTTGCTGCGCGCTGTCGTCTAGACTACGCTGCTCGTCTTGTCACTGAGTCTGAGTCCGCCTGGCACGGACGTCCTTGAGGACAGGCAGGAGGAGTTCCAGTGTCTAGCCGCTGCTTCACCTCGTCTTGCGTCTGTACTGCTAGCCCCTGAGGGAGACCCGGATGCACCAGACATCCCGACTCCGCGCTCTTACGCGGAGGCGATAGAGGGTCCCTACTCCTCTCAGTGGCAGGCAGCTATGGATGCAGAGATGGCTTCCTGGAAGTCCACAGGCACCTACGTTGACGCTGTTCCCCCTCCTGGGGCGAACATCGTCAGTGGCATGTGGATTTTCAGGGTGAAGCGGCCGCCGGGTTCTCCGCCTGTTTTCAAGGCGCGTTACGTGGCTCGTGGCTTCAGTCAGCGGCAGGGGGTTGACTACTTTCAGACCTTCTCCCCCACCCCGAAGATGACCACTCTTCGGGTTCTGCTGCACGTTGCTGCTCAGCGTGACTACGAGCAGCACTCTCTTGACTTCAGCACTGCTTTCTTGCAGGGCAGCCTGCACGAGGAGATCTGGCTGCGTCGCCCACCTGGCTTCACTGGGTCTTTCCCTCCTGGTACCCAGTGGAGTCTCCGGTGTCCAGTCTACGGTCTCCGCCAGGCGCCACGTGAGTGGCACGACACACTGAGGACTACGCTCGCGGCACATGGGTTTGCTCCTTCTACTGCCGACCCGTCGCTGTTTCTTCGCACCGACACCTCTCTGCCGCCGTTCTACATCCTCGTGTACGTCGACGACTTGGTCTTTGCCACAGCTGACACTGCTGGACTCGCCTACGTGAAGTCCGAGCTGCAGAAGAGACACACGTGTACTAACCTAGGTGAACTGCGCAGCTACCTTGGCTTGCAGATCACCCGCGACAGAGCACGCCGCACCATTACCCTGACTCAGTCACACATGGTGCAGCAGGTCCTTCAGCGCTTCGGCTTCACGTACTCCTCGCCTCAGGCCACTCCTCTGCCTACTCGCCACTCGCTCTCAGCTCTGCCTTCGGATGAGTCCGTAGAGTCGAGTGGCCCGTTTGCAGAGCTTGTTGGCTGCCTCATGTACCTGATGACCTGCACACGACCTGACCTCGCATACCCTCTTAGCATTCTCGCACGCTTTGTTGCTCCTGGGAGACACCGACCAGAGCACATGACTGCAGCGAAGAGGGTGTTGCGCTACTTGTGCAGTACGTCGGGCATGGGGCTAGTGCTTGGAGGGCGCAGTCCAGTGGTCCTCACTGGGCACGCAGACGCTTCTTGGGCTGACGACCAGGCTACGCAGCGGTCGTCACAGGGTTACACCTTCAGCCTAGGTTCCGGCTCTGTCTCGTGGCGGGCTACCCGCTCGTCTTCTGTTCTCGGCTCCAGTTGTGAGGCTGAGATCTACGCTGGGGCTATGGCTGCACAGGAGTTACGCTGGCTCACCTACCTGCTGACCGACCTTGGAGAGCAGCCTCGTTCTCCTCCAGTCCTGTACGTAGACAACAAGGCCATGCTGGCCTTGTGTCGAGAGCAGCGACTGGAGCACAGAACGAAGCACATTGCTCTCCGCTACTTTCTCGCTCGTGAGCTACAGCAGCGTGGACAGCTACGACTTGCGTACGTGGCCTCTGAGGCCAACACTGCTGATGTCTTCACCAAGGCACTTGCGCCTTGTGATCATCTGCGTTGTTGCACGCAGTTGGGTCTTGTGGCTGTCTTGCCTCACTTGCTCTCCTCTTGACCTTGCTTGTACCTTCGCCTATATATACTCTTGCTCTTGCTTGCTTGATTCTTGTATATCTCTATATATGATCTTGCATGTAAACTGGCCTTCTGGCCTTTGAACTTGTGCTCGGAATGCGTGGTGACTTTGTGATCCACCCTGAGCTTTGCTTTGCTTTGCTTGACTGGTCTTGTGACCCCTTGTTCTCCCCCACTTTGCCTATGGGGGTGTGTCAGAACATATAGCGTACTTGTTTCTGTAGGCTATAGTGGGGTATCCCATAGGGGGTACAACCCAATTAGGGTTTCCTATTTGTACCCACTTCGTTTCATAGTCATCCACTTCTCGTTCGTACTTTCTCAAATAGAAGGTAGGAAATAAATTCATCTAGTGAACGTAAGGGTTTGAAAGGTAACTAACGCACATGTGTAGAGAAAATGGTGCATCGGCCAGTCTGGCCGGCATTTCGCACTTATAGTGCAAGTAGGGCCAAGAAGAACGGAAACGCTCATTTCTCAAAAAGTAATGGGAATCTAGCGGTCTCACTCGATCAGAAGGTGGGAAATATATAAATCTAGTGAGCTAATAAGGTTCGAAAGGAATCTAATGCATATGTATATGGATAATGGTGTATTGGCCAGGTCGGTCAGTATGGGAACTTAGAGTGCAAATGCCAGGGAGAACGGAAGCGCTCAGATCTCGCATAGTACACGGAATCTAGTGGTCTCACTCAAATAGAAGGTAGGAAATAAATTCATCTAGTGAACGTAAGGGTTTGAAAGGTAACTAACGCACATGTGTAGAGAAAATGGTGCATCGGCCAGTCTGGCCGGCATTTCGCACTTATAGTGCAAGTAGGGCCAAGGAGAACGGAAACGCTCATTTCTCAAAAAGTAAAGGGAATCTAGCGGTCTCACTCGATCAGAAGGTGGGAAATATATAAATCTAGTGAGCTAATAAGGTTCGGAAGGAATCTAATGCATATGTATATGGAAAGTGGTGCATTGGCCAGGTCGGTCAGTATGGGAACTTAGAGTGCAACTGCCTGGGAGAACGGAACCGCTCAGATCTCGCATAATACACGGAATCTCGTGGTCTCACTCAAATATAAGGTAGGAAATATATTTATCTAGTGAACGTAAGGGTTTGAAAGGTAACTAAAGCACATGTGTAGAGAAAATGGTGCATCGGCCAGTCTGGCCGGCATTTCGCACGCATAGTGCAGGTGGGGCCAGGGAGAACGGAAACGCTCGTGTCTCAAAAAGTAGAGGGAATCTAACGGCCTCACTCAATCAGAAGGTGGGAAATATATAAATCTAGTCAGCTAAAAAGGTTTGAATTGTATTCAACGCACCTGTACAGAGAAAATGGTGCATTGGCCAGGTCGGTCAGTATCGGAACTTAAAATGCAAATGCCAGGGAGAACGGAAGCGCTCAGATCTCGCATAGTACACGGAATCAAGTGGTCTCACTCAAATAGAAAGTAGGAAATATATTCATCTAGTGAACGTAAGGGTTTGAAAGGTAACTAACGCACATGTGTAGAGAAAATTGTGCATCGGCCAGTCTGGCCGGCATTTCGCACTTATAGTGCAACTAGGGCCAAGGAGAACGGAAACGCTCATTTCTCAAAAAGTAGAGAGAATCTAGCGGTCTCACTCGATCAGAAGGTGGGAAATATATAAATCTAGTCAGCTAAAAAGGTTTGAAATGTATTCAACGCACATGTATAGAGAAAATGGTGCACTGGCCAGGTCGGTCAGTATCGGAACTTAAAATGCAAATGCGAGGGAGAACGGAAGCGCTCAGATCTCGCATGTTACACATAATCTAGTGGTCTCACTCAAATAGAAGGTAGGAAATAAATTCATCTAGTGAACGTAAGGGTTTGAAAGGTAACTAACGCACATGTGTAGAGAAAATGGTGCATCGGCCAGTCTGGCCGGCATTTTGCACTTATAGTGCAAGTAGGGCCAAGGAGAACGGAAACGCTCATTTCTCAAAAAGTAAAGGGAATCTAGCGGTCTCACTCGATCAGAAGGTGGGAATATATAAATCTAGTGAGCTAATAAGGTTCGAAAGGAATCTAATGCATATGTATATGGAAAATGGTGCATTGGCCAGGTCGGTCAGTATGGGAACTTAGAGTGCAAATGTCAGGGAGAACGGAAGCGCTCAGATCTCGCATAGTACACGGAATCTAGTGGTCTCACTCAAATAGAAGGTAGGAAATAAATTCATCTAGTGAACGTAAGGGTTTGAAAGGTAACTAACGCACATGTGTAGAGAAAATGGTGCATCGGCCAGTCTGGCCGGCATTTCGCACTTATAGTGCAAGTAGGGCCAAGGAGAACGGAAACGCTCATTTCTCAAAAAGTAAAGGGAATCTAGCGGTCTCACTCGATCAGAAGGTGGGAAATATATAAATCTAGTGAGCTAATAAGGTTTGGAAGGAATCTAATGCATATGTATATGGAAAGTGGTGCATTGGCCAGGTCGGTCAGTATGGGAACTTAGAGTGCAAATGCCCCGGAGAACGGAACCACTCAGATCTCGCATAATACACGGAATCTAGTGGTCCCACTCAAATATAAGGTAGGAAATATATTAATCTAGTGAACGTAAGGGTTTGAAAGGTAACTAACGCACATGTGTAGAGAAAATGGTGCATCGGCCAGTCTGGCCGGCATTTCGCACTCATAGTGCAGGTGGGGCCAAGGAGAATGGAAACCCTCGTTTCTCAAAAAGTAGAGGGAATCTAACGGTCTCACTCGATCAGAAGGTGGGAAATATATAAATATAGTCAGCTAAAAAGGTTTGAAATGTATTCAACGCACATGTATAGAGAAAATGGTGCATTGGCAAGGTCGGTCAGTATTAGAACTTAAAATGCAAATCCCAGGGAGAACGGAAGCGCTCAGATCTCGCATAGTACACGGAATCAAGTGGTCTCACTCAAATAGAAAGTAGGAAATATATTGATCTAGTGAACGTAAGGGTTTGAAAGGTAACTAGCGCACATGTGTAGAGAAAATTGTGCATCGGCCAGTCTGGCCGGCATTTCGCACTTATAGTGCAACTAGGGCCAAGGAGAACGGAAACGCTCATTTCTCAAAAATTAGAGGGAATCTAGCGGTCTCACTTGATCAGAAGGTGGGAAATATATTTATCTAGTGAGCTAATAAGGTTCGAAAGGAATCTAATGCATATGTATATGGAAAATGGTGCATAGGCCAGGTCGGTCAGTATGGGAACTTAGAGTGCAAATGCCTGGGAGAACGGAACCGCTCAGATCTCGCATAATACACGGAATCTAGTGGTCTCACTCAAATATAAGATAGGAAATATATTCATCTAGTGAACGTAAGGGTTTGAAAGGTAACTAACGCACTTGTGTAGAGAAAATGATGCATCGGCCAGTCTGGCCGGAATTTCGCACTCATAGTGCAGGTTGGGCCAGGGAGAACGGAAACGCTCGTTTCTCAAAAAGTAGAGGGAATCTAACGGTCTCACTCGATCAGAAGGTGGGAAATATATAAATCTAGTCAGCTAAAAAGTTTTGAAATGTATTCAACGCACATGTATAGAGAAAATGGTGCATTGGCAAGGTCGGCCAGTATCGGAACTTAAAATGCAAATGCCAGGGAGAACGGAAGCGCTCAGATCTCGCATAGTACACGGAATCAAGTGGTCTCACTCAAATAGAAAGTAGGAAATATATTCATCTAGTGAATGTAAGGGTTTGAAAGGTAACTAACGCACATGTGTAGAGAAAATTGTGCATCGGCTAGTCTGGCCGGCATTTCGCACTTATAGTGCAACTAGGGTCGAGGAGAACGGAAACGCTCATTTCTCAAAAAGTAGAGGGAATCTAGCGGTCTCACTCGATCAGAAGGTGGGAAATATATTTATCTAGTGAGCTAATAAGGTTCGAAAGGAATCTAATGCATATGTATATGGAAAATGGTGCATAGGCCAGGTCGGTCAGTATGGGAACTTAGAGTGCAAATGCCTGGGAGAACGGAACCGCTCAGATCTCGCATAATACACGGAATCAAGCGGTCTCACTCAAATATAAGGTATGAAATATATTCATCTAGTGAACGTAAGGGTTTGAAAGGTAACTAACGCACATGTGTAGAGAAAATGGTGCATCGGCCAGTCTGGCCGGAATTTCGCACTCATAGTGCAGGTGGGGCCAGGGAGAACGGAAACGCTCGTTTCTCAAAAAGTAGAGGAATCTAACGGTCTCACTCAATCAAAAGGTGGGAAATATATACATCTAGTCAGCTAAAAAGGTTTGAAATGTATGCAACGCACATGTATAGAGAAAATGGTGCATTGGCCAGGTCGGTCAGTATCGGAACTTAAAATGCAAATGCCAGGGAGAACGGAAGCACTCAGATATCGCATAGTACACGGAATCAAGTGGTCTCACCAAAATAGAAAGTAGGAAATATATTCATCTAGTGAATGTAAGGGTTTGAAAGGTAACTAACGCACATGTGTAGAGAAAATTGTGCATCGGCTAGTCTGGCCGGCATTTCGCACTTATAGTGCAACTAGGGCCAAGGAGAACGGAAACGCTCATTTCTCAAAAAGTAGAGAGAATCTAGCGGTCTGACTCGATCAGAAGGTGGGAAATATATAAATCTAGTGAGCTAATAAGGTTCGAAAGGAATCTAATGCATATGTATATGGAAAATGGTGCATTGGCCAGGTCGGTCAGTATCGGAACTTAAAATGCAAATGCCAGGGAGAATGGAAGCGCTCAGATCTCGCATAGTACACGGAATCTAGTGGTCTCACTCAAATAGAAGGTAGGAAATATATTCATCTAGTGAACGTAAGGGTTTGAAAGGTAACTAACGCACATGTGTAGAGAAAATGGTGCATCGGCCAGTCTGGCCGGCATTTTGCACTTATAGTGCAAGTAGGGCCAAGGAGAACGGAAACGCTCATTTCTCAAAAAGTAAAGGGAATCTAGCGGTCTCACTCGATCAGAAGGTGGGAAATATATAAATCTAGTGAGCTAATAAGGTTTGAAAGGAATCTAATGCATATGTATGTGGAAAATGGTGCATTGGCCAGGTCGGTCAATATGGGAACTTAGAGTGCAAATGTCAGGGAGAACGGAAGCGCTCAGATCTCGCATAGTACACGGAATCTAGTGGTCTCACTAAAATAGAAGGTAGGAAATAAATTCATCTAGTGAACGCAAGGGTTTGAAAGGTAACTAACGCACATGTGTAGAGAAAATGGTGCATCGGCCAGTCTGGCCGGCATTTCGCACTTTTAGTGCAAGTAGGGCCAAGGAGAACGCAAACGCTCATTTCTCAAAAAGTAAAGGGAATCTAGCGGTCTCACTCGATCAGAAGGTGGGAAATATATAAATCTAGTGAGCTAATAAGGTTCGGAAGGAATCTAATGCATATGTATATGGAAAGTGGTGCATTGGCCAGGTCGGTCAGTATGGGAACTTAGAGTGCAAATGCCTGGGAGAACGGAACCGCTCGGCTCTCGCATAATACACGGAATCTAGTGGTCTCACTCAAATATAAGGTAGGAAATATATTAATCTAGTGAACGTAAGGGTTTGAAAGGTAACTAACGCACATGTGTAGAGAAAATGGTGCATCGGCCAGTCTGGCCGGCATTTCGCACTCATAGTGCAGGTGGGGCCAGGAAGAATGGAAACCCTCGTTTCTCAAAAAGTAGAGGGAATCTTACGGTCTCACTCGATCAGAAGGTGGGAAATATATAAATCTAGTCAGCTAAAAAGGTTTGAAATGTATTCAACGCACATGTATAGAGAAAATGGTGCATTGGCCAGGTCGGTCAGTATCGGAACTTAAAATGCAAATGCGAGGGAGAACGGAAGCGCTCAGATCTCGCATAGTACACGGAATCTAGTGGTCTCACTCAAATAGAAGGTAGGAAATATATTCATCTAGTGAACGTAAGGGTTTGAAAGGTAACTAACGCACATGTGTAGAGAAAATGGTGCATCGGCCAGTCTGGCCGGCATTTTGCACTTATAGTGCAAGTAGGGCCAAGGAGAACGGAAACGCTCATTTCTCAAAAAGTAAAGGGAATCTAGCGGTCTCACTCGATCAGAAGGTGGGAAATATATAAATCTAGTGAGCTAATAAGGTTTGAAAGGAATCTAATGCATATGTATGTGGAAAATGGTGCATTGGCCAGGTCGGTCAATATGGGAACTTAGAGTGCAAATGTAAGGGAGAACGGAAGCGCTCAGATCTTGCATAGTACACGGAATCTAGTGGTCTCACTAAAATAGAAGGTAGGAAATAAATTCATCTAGTGAACGTAAGGGTTTGAAAGGTAACTAACGCACATGTGTAGAGAAAATGGTGCATCGGCCAGTCTGGCCGGCATTTCGCACTGATAGTGCAAGTAGGGCCAAGGAGAACGGAAACGCTCATTTCTCAAAAAGTAAAGGGAATCTAGCGCACTCACTCGATCAGAAGGTGGGAAATATATAAATCTAGTGAGCTAATAAGGTTCGGAAGGAATCTAATGCATATGTTTATGGAAAGTGGTGCATTGGCCAGGTCGGTCAGTATGGGAACTTAGAGTGCAAATGCCTGGGAGAACGGAACCGCTCGGATCTCGCATAATACACGGAATCTAGTGGTCTCACTCAAATATAAGGTAGGAAATATATTAATCTAGTGAACGTAAGGGTTTGAAAGGTAACTAACGCACATGTGTAGAGAAAATGGTGCATCGGCCAGTCTGGCCGGCATTTCGCACTCATAGTGCAGGTGGGGCCAGGAAGAATGGAAACCCTCGTTTCTCAAAAAGTAGAGGGAATCTAACGGTCTCACTCGATCAGAAGGTGGGAAATATATAAATCTAGTCAGCTAAAAAGGTTTGAAATGTATTCAACGCACATGTATAGAGAAAATGTTGCACTGGCCAGGTCGGTCAGTATCGGAAATTAAAATGCAAATGCGAGGGAGAACGGAAGCGCTCAGATCTCGCATAGTACACGGAATCTAGTGGTCTCACTCAAATAGAAGGTAGGAAATAAATTCATCTAGTGAATGTAAGGGTTTGAAAGGTAACTAACGCACATGTGTAGAGAAAATGGTGCATCGGCCAGTCAGGCCGGCATTTCGCACTTACAGTGCAACTAGGGCCAAGGAGAACGGAAACGCTCATTTCTCAAAAAGTAGAGAGAATCTAGCGGTCTCACTCGATCAGAAGGTGGGAAATATATAAATCTAGTGAGCTAATCAGGTTGGAAAGGAATCTAATGCATATGTATATGGAAAATGGTGCATTGGCCAGGTCGGCCAGTAGGGGAACTTAGAGTGCAAATGCCTGGGAGAACGGAACCGCTCGGATCTCGCATAATACACGGAATCTAGTGGTCTCACTCAAATATAAGGTAGGAAATATATAAATCTAGTGAACATAAGGGTTTGAAAGGTAACTAACGCACATGTGTAGAGAAAATGGTGCATCGGCCAGTCTGGCCGGCATTTCGCACTCATAGTGCAGGTGGGGCCAGGAAGAATGGAAACCCTCGTTTCTCAAAAAGTAGAGGGAATCTAACGGTCTCACTCGATCAGAAGGTGGGAAATATATAAATCTAGTCAGCTAAAAAGGTTTGAAATGTATTCAACGCACATGTATAGAGAAAATGGTGCACTGGCCAGGTCGGTCAGTATCGGAACTTAAAATGCAAATGCGAGGGAGAACGGAAGCGCTCAGATCTCGCATAGTACACGGAATCTAGTGGTCTCACTCAAATAGAAGGTAGGAAATCTATTCATCTAGTGAACGTAAGGGTTTGAAAGGTAACTAACGCACATGTGTAGAGAAAATGGTGCATCGGCCAGTCTGGCCGGCATTTTGCACTTATAGTGCAAGTAGGGCCAAGGAGAACGGAAACGCTCATTTCTCAAAACGTAAAGGGAATCTAGCGGTCTCACTCGATCAGAAGGTGGGAAATATATAAATCTAGTGAGCTAATAAGGTTTGAAAGGAATCTAATGCATATGTATGTGGAAAATGGTGCATTGGCCAGGTCGGTCAATATGGGAACTTAGAGTGCAAATGTCAGGGAGAACGGAAGCGCTCAGATCTCGCATAGTACACGGAATCTAGTGGTCTCACTAAAATAGAAGGTAGGAAATAAATTCATCTAGTGAACGTAAGGGTTTGAAAGGTAACTAACGCACATGTGTAGAGAAAATGGTGCATCGGCCAGTCTGGCCGGCATTTCGCACTTATAGTGCAAGTAGGGCCAAGGAGAACGGAAACGCTCATTTCTCAAAAAGTAAAGGGAATCTAGCGGTCTCACTCGATCAGAAGGTGGGAAATATATAAATCTAGTGAGCTAATAAGGTTCGGAAGGAATCTAATGCATATGTTTATGGAAAGTGGTGCATTGGCCAGGTCGGTCAGTATGGGAACTTAGAGTGCAAATGCCTGGGAGAACGGAACCGCTCGGATCTCGCATAATACACGGAATCTAGTGGTCTCACTCAAATATAAGGTAGGAAATATATTAATCTAGTGAACGTAAGGGTTTGAAAGGTAACTAACGCACATGTGTAGAGAAAATGGTGCATCGGCCAGTCTGGCCGGCATTTCGCACTCATAGTGCAGGTGGGGCCAGGAAGAATGGAAACCCTTGTTTCTCAAAAAGTAGAGGGAATCTAACGGTCTCACTCGATCAGAAGGTGGGAAATATATAAATCTAGTCAGCTAAAAAGGTTTGAAA
The DNA here is from genome assembly GCA_948144175.1 of Closterium sp. NIES-65. Taxonomy (NCBI): domain Eukaryota; kingdom Viridiplantae; phylum Streptophyta; class Zygnematophyceae; order Desmidiales; family Closteriaceae; genus Closterium; species Closterium sp. NIES-65. Next base: position 47,331 of record CANXME010000873.1, read on the forward strand.
TGTATTCAACGCACATGTATAGAGAAAATGGTGCACTGGCCAGGTCGGTCAGTATCGGAACTTAAAATGCAAATGCGAGGGAGAACGGAAGCGCTCAGATCTCGCATAGTACACGGAATCTAGTGGTCTCACTCAAATAGAAGGTAGGAAATAAATTCATCTAGTGAATGTAAGGGTTTGAAAGGTAACTAACGCACATGTGTAGAGAAAATGGTGCATCGGCCAGTCTGGCCGGCATTTCGCACTTACAGTGCAACTAGGGCCAAGGAGAACGGAAACGCTCATTTCTCAAAAAGTAGAGAGAATCTAGCGGTCTCACTCGATCAGAAGGTGGGAAATATATAAATCTAGTGAGCTAATCAGGTTGGAAAGGAATCTAATGCATATGTATATGGAAAATGGTGCATTGGCCAGGTCGGTCAGTATGGGAACTTAGAGTGCAAATGCCAGGGAGAATGGAAGCGCTCAGATCTCGCATAGTACACGGAATCTAGTGGCCTCACTAAAATAGAAGGTAGGAAATAAATTCATCTAATGAACGTAAGGGTTTGAAAGGTAACTAACGCACATGTGTAGAGAAAATGGTGCATCGGCCAGTCTGGCCGGCATTTTGCACTTATAGTGCAACTAGGGCCAAGGAGAACGGAAACGCTCATTTCTCAAAAAGTAAAGGGAATCTAGCGGTCTCACTCGATCAGAAGGTGGGAAATATATAAATCTAGTGAGCTAATAAGGTTCGAAAGGAATCTAATGCATATGTATATGCAAAATGGTGCATTGGCCAGGTCGGTCAGTATGGGAACTTAGAGTGCAAATGCCAGGGAGAACGGAAGCGCTCAGATCTCGCATAGTACACGGAATCTAGTGGTCTCACTTAAATAGAAGGTAGAAAATAAAATCATCTAGTGAACGTAAGGGTTTAAAAGGTAACTAACGCACATGTGTAGAGAAAATGGTGCATCGGCCAGTCTAGCCGGCATTGCGCACTTATAGTGCAAGTAGGGCCAAGGAGAATGAAAACGCTCATTTCTCAAAAAGTAAAGGGAATCTAGCGGTCTCACTCGATCAGAAGGTGGGAAATATATAAATCTAGTGAGCTAATAAGGTTCGGAAGGAATCTAATGCATATGTATATGGAAAGTGGTGCATTGGCCAGGTCGGTCAGTATGGGAACTTAGAATGCAAATGCCTGGGAGAACGGAACCGCTCAGATCTCGCATAATACACAGAATCTAGTGGTCTCACTCAAATATAAGGTAGGAAATATATTAATCTAGTGAACGTAAGGGTTTGAAAGGTAACTAACGCACATGTGTAGAGAAAATGGTGCATCGGCCAGTCTGGCCGGCATTTCGCACTTATAGTGCAAGTAGGGCCAAGGAGAACGGAAACGCTCATTTCTCAAAAAGTAAAGGGAATCTAGCAGTCTCACTCGATCAGAAGGTGGGAAATATATAAATCTAGTAAGCTAACAAGGTTTGAAAGGAATCTAATGCATATGTATATGGAAAATGGTGCATTGGCCAGGTCGGTCAGTATGGGAACTTAGAGTGCAAATGCATGGGCGAACGGAACCGCTCAGATCTCGCATAGTACACGGAATCTAGTGGTCTCACTCAAATAGAAGGTAGGAAATAAATTCATCTAGTGAACGTAAGGGTTCGAAAGGTAACTAATGCACATGTGTAGAGAAAATGGTGCATCGGCCAGTCTGGCCGGCATTTCGCACTTATAGTGCAAGTAGGGCCAAGGAGAACGGAAACGCTCATTTCTCAAAAAGTAAAGGGAATCTAGCGGTCTCACTCGATCAGAAGGTGGGAAATATATAAATCTAGTGAGCTAATAAGGTTTGAAAGGAATCTAATGCATATGTATATGCAAAATGGTGCATTGGCCAGGTCGGTCAGTATGGGAACTTAGAGTGCAAATGCCAGGGAGAACGGAAGCGCTCAGATCTCGCATAGTACACGGAATCTAGTGGTCTCACTAAAATAGAAGGTAGAAAATAAAATCATCTAGTGAACGTAAGGGTTTAAAAGGTAACTAACGCACATGTGTAGAGAAAATGGTGCATCGGCCAGTCTAGCCGGCATTTCGCACTTATAGTACAAGTAGGGCCAAGGAGAATGAAAACGCTCATTTCTCAAAAAGTAAAGGGAATCTAGCGGTCTCACTCGATCAGAAGGTGGGAAATATATAAATCTAGTGAGCTAATAAGGTTCGGAAGGAATCTAATGCATATGTATATGGAAAGTGGTGCATTGGCCAGGTCGGTCAGTATGGGAACTTAGAATGCAAATGCCTGGGAGAACGGAACCGCTCAGATCTCGCATAATACACAGAATCTAGTGGTCTCACTCAAATATAAGGTAGGAAATATATTAATCTAGTGAACGTAAGGGTTTGAAAGGTAACTAACGCACATGTGTAGAGAAAATGGTGCATCGGCCAGTCTGGCCGGCATTTCGCACTTATAGTGCAAGTAGGGCCAAGGAGAACGGAAACGCTCATTTCTCAAAAAGTAAAGGGAATCTAGCAGTCTCACTCGATCAGAAGGTGGGAAATATATAAATCTAGTAAGCTAACAAGGTTTGAAAGGAATCTAATGCATATGTATATGGAAAATGGTGCATTGGCCAGGTCGGTCAGTATGGGAACTTAGAGTGCAAATGCATGGGCGAACGGAACCGCTCAGATCTCGCATAGTACACGGAATCTAGTGGTCTCACTCAAATAGAAGGTAGGAAATAAATTCATCTAGTGAACGTAAGGGTTCGAAAGGTAACTAATGCACATGTGTAGAGAAAATGGTGCATCGGCCAGTCTGGCCGGCATTTCGCACTTATAGTGCAAGTAGGGCCAAGGAGAACGGAAACGCTCATTTCTCAAAAAGTAAAGGGAATCTAGCGGTCTCACTCGATCAGAAGGTGGGAAATATATAAATCTAGTGAGCTAATAAGGTTTGAAAGGAATCTAATGCATATGTATGTGGAAAATGGTGCATTGGCCAGGTCGGTCAATATGGGAACTTAGAGTGCAAATGTAAGGGAGAACGGAAGCGCTCAGATCTTGCATAGTACACGGAATCTAGTGGTCTCACTAAAATAGAAGGTAGGAAATAAATTCATCTAGTGAACGTAAGGGTTTGAAAGGTAACTAACGCACATGTGTAGAGAAAATGGTGCATCGGCCAGTCTGGCCGGCATTTCGCACTTATAGTGCAAGTAGGGCCAAGGAGAACGGAAACGCTCATTTCTCAAAAAGTAAAGGGAATCTAGCGGTCTCACTCGATCAGAAGGTGGGAAATATATAAATCTAGTGAGCTAATAAGGTTCGGAAGGAATCTAATGCATATGTTTATGGAAAGTGGTGCATTGGCCAGGTCGGTCAGTATGGGAACTTAGAGTGCAAATGCCTGGGAGAACGGAACCGCTCGGATCTCGCATAATACACGGAATCTAGTGGTCTCACTCAAATATAAGGTAGGAAATATATTAATCTAGTGAACGTAAGGGTTTGAAAGGTAACTAACGCACATGTGTAGAGAAAATGGTGCATCGGCCAGTCTGGCCGGCATTTCGCACTCATAGTGCAGGTGGGGCCAGGAAGAATGGAAACCCTCGTTTCTCAAAAAGTAGAGGGAATCTAACGGTCTCACTCGATCAGAAGGTGGGAAATATATATATCTAGTCAGCTAAAAAGGTTTGAAATGTATTCAACGCACATGTATAGAGAAAATGGTGCACTGGCCAGGTCGGTCAGTATCGGAACTTAAAATGCAAATGCGAGGGAGAACGGAAGCGCTCAGATCTCGCATAGTACACGGAATCTAGTGGTCTCACTCAAATAGAAGGTAGGAAATAAATTCATCTAGTGAATGTAAGGGTTTGAAAGGTAACTAACGCACATGTGTAGAGAAAATGGTGCATCGGCCAGTCAGGCCGGCATTTCGCACTTACAGTGCAACTAGGGCCAAGGAGAACGGAAACGCTCATTTCTCAAAAAGTAGAGAGAATCTAGCGGTCTCACTCGATCAGAAGGTGGGAAATATATAAATCTAGTGAGCTAATCAGGTTGGAAAGGAATCTAATGCATATGTATATGGAAAATGGTGCATTGGCCAGGTCGGCCAGTATGGGAACTTAGAGTGCAAATGCCTGGGAGAACGGAACCGCTCGGATCTCGCATAATACACGGAATCTAGTGGTCTCACTCAAATATAAGGTAGGAAATATATTAATCTAAGGAACGTAAGGGTTTGAAAGGTAACTAACGCACATGTGTAGAGAAAATGGTGCATCGGCCAGTCTGGCCGGCATTTCGCACTCATAGTGCAGGTGGGGCCAGGAAGAATGGAAACCCTCGTTTCTCAAAAAGGAGAGGGAATCTAACGGTCTCACTCGATCAGAAGGTGGGAAATATATAAATCTAGTCAGCTAAAAAGGTTTGAAATGTATTCAACGCACATGTATAGAGAAAATGGTGCACTGGCCAGGTCGGTCAGTATCGGAACTTAAAATGCAAATGCGAGGGAGAACGGAAGCGCTCAGATCTCGCATAGTACACGGAATCTAGTGGTCTCACTCAAATAGAAGGTAGGAAATCTATTCATCTAGTGAACGTAAGGGTTTGAAAGGTAACTAACGCACATGTGTAGAGAAAATGGTGCATCGGCCAGTCTGGCCGGCATTTTGCACTTATAGTGCAAGTAGGGCCAAGGAGAACGGAAACGCTCATTTCTCAAAACGTAAAGGGAATCTAGCGGTCTCACTCGATCAGAAGGTGGGAAATATATAAATCTAGTGAGCTAATAAGGTTTGAAAGGAATCTAATGCATATGTATGTGGAAAATGGTGCATTGGCCAGGTCGGTCAATATGGGAACTTAGAGTGCAAATGTCAGGGAGAACGGAAGCGCTCAGATCTCGCATAGTACACGGAATCTAGTGGTCTCACTAAAATAGAAGGTAGGAAATAAATTCATCTAGTGAACGTAAGGGTTTGAAAGGTAACTAACGCACATGTGTAGAGAAAATGGTGCATCGGCCAGTCTGGCCGGCATTTCGCACTTATAGTGCAAGTAGGGCCAAGGAGAACGGAAACGCTCATTTCTCAAAAAGTAAAGGGAATCTAGCGGTCTCACTCGATCAGAAGGTGGGAAATATATAAATCTAGTGAGCTAATAAGGTTCGGAAGGAATCTAATGCATATGTTTATGGAAAGTGGTGCATTGGCCAGGTCAGTCAGTATGGGAACTTAGAGTGCAAATGCCTGGGAGAACGGAACCGCTCGGATCTCGCATAATACACGGAATCTAGTGGTCTCACTCAAATATAAGGTAGGAAATATATTAATCTAGTGAACGTAAGGGTTTGAAAGGTAACTAACGCACATGTGTAGAGAAAATGGTGCATCGGCCAGTCTGGCCGGCATTTCGCACTCATAGTGCAGGTGGGGCCAGGAAGAATGGAAACCCTCGTTTCTCAAAAAGTAGAGGGAATCTAACGGTCTCACTCGATCAGAAGGTGGGAAATATATAAATCTAGTCAGCTAAAAAGGTTTGAAATGTATTAAACGCACATGTATAGAGAAAATGGTGCATTGGCCAGGTCGGTCAGTATCGGAACTTAAAATGCAAATGCGAGGGAGAACGGAAGCGCTCAGATCTCGCATAGTACACGGAATCTAGTGGTCTCACTCAAATAGAAAGTAGGAAATATATTCATCTAGTGAATGTAAGGGTTTGAAAGGTAACTAACGCACATGTGTAGAGAAAATGGTGCATCGGCCAGTCTGGCCGGCATTTCGCACTTACAGTGCAACTAGGGCCAAGGAGAACGGAAACGCTCATTTCTCAAAAAGTAGAGAGAATCTAGCGGTCTCACTCGATCAGAAGGTGGGAAATATATAAATCTAGTGAGCTAATCAGGTTGGAAAGGAATCTAATGCATATGTATATGGAAAATGGTGCATTGGCCAGGTCGGTCAGTATGGGAACTTAGAGTGCAAATGCCAGGGAGAATGGAAGCGCTCAGATCTCGCATAGTACACGGAATCTAGTGGTCTCACTAAAATAGAAGGTAGGAAATAAATTCATCTAATGAACGTAAGGGTTTGAAAGGTAACTAACGCACATGTGTAGAGAAAATGGTGCATCGGCCAGTCTGGCCGGCATTTTGCACTTATAGTGCAACTAGGGCCAAGGAGAACGGAAACGCTCATTTCTCAAAAAGTAAAGGGAATCTAGCGGTCTCACTCGATCAGAAGGTGGGAAATATATAAATCTAGTGAGCTAATAAGGTTCGAAAGGAATCTAATGCATATGTATATGCAAAATGGTGCATTGGCCAGGTCGGTCAGTATGGGAACTTAGAGTGCAAATGCCAGGGAGAACGGAAGCGCTCAGATCTCGCATAGTACACGGAATCTAGTGGTCTCACTAAAATAGAAGGTATAAAATAAAATCATCTAGTGAACGTAAGGGTTTAAAAGGTAACTAACGCACATGTGTAGAGAAAATGGTGCATCGGCCAGTCTAGCCGGCATTTCGCACTTATAGTGCAAGTAGGGCCAAGGAGAATGAAAACGCTCATTTCTCAAAAAGTAAAGGGAATCTAGCGGTCTCACTCGATCAGAAGGTGGGAAATATATAAATCTAGTGAGCTAATAAGGTTCGGAAGGAATCTAATGCATATGTATATGGAAAGTGGTGCATTGGCCAGGTCGGTCAGTATGGGAACTTAGAATGCAAATGCCTGGGAGAACGGAACCGCTCAGATCTCGCATAATACACAGAATCTAGTGGTCTCACTCAAATATAAGGTAGGAAATATATTAATCTAGTGAACGTAAGGGTTTGAAAGGTAACTAACGCACATGTGTAGAGAAAATGGTGCATCGGCCAGTCTGGCTGGCATTTCGCACTTATAGTGCAAGTAGGGCCAAGGAGAACGGAAACGCTCATTTCTCAAAAAGTAAAGGGAATCTAGCAGTCTCACTCGATCAGAAGGTGGGAAATATATAAATCTAGTAAGCTAACAAGGTTTGAAAGGAATCTAATGCATATGTATATGGAAAATGGTGCATTGGCCAGGTCGGTCAGTATGGGAACTTAGAGTGCAAATGCATGGGCGAACGGAACCGCTCAGATCTCGCATAGTACACGGAATCTAGTGGTCTCACTCAAATAGAAGGCAGGAAATAAAGTCATCTAGTGAACGTAAGGGTTCGAAAGGTAACTAATGCACATGTGTAGAGAAAATGGTGCATCAGCCAGTCTGGCCGGCTTTTCGCACTTATAGTGCAAGTAGGGCCAAGGAGAACGGAAACGCTCATTTCTCAAAAAGTAAAGGGAATCTAGCGATCTCACTCGATCAGAAGGTGGGAAATATATAAATCTAGTGAGCTAATTGTCAGAATCTTAGCTAGGCTAAAGGAGCCATAGCTAGTTGAGTTCGAGTAAGTTGAGTAGAGTGAAAAGTATCGAGAGAATGGGGTTTCACTATAGGTTCAAGGGTACAAATAGGCAAGAATGAAGAAAGGCAAATGGTACACCACCTAGCAGGAAACTAAGATAACTACACTAGGCTACTGTAGGCATTTATATGAAAGTATACAAATACATTTCAACACTAATAAGGTTCGGAAGGAATCTAATGCATATGTATATGGAAAGTGGTGCATTGGCCAGGTCGGTCAGTATGGGAACTTATAGTGCAAATGCCTGGGAGAACGGAACCGCTCAGATATCGCATAATACACGGAATCTAGTGGTCTCACTCAAATATAAGGTAGGAAATATATTCATCTAGTGAACGTAAGGGTTTGAAAGGTAACTAACGCACATGTGTAGAGAAAATGGTGCATCCGCCAGTCTGGCCGGCATTTCTCACTCATAGTGCAGGTGGGGCCAGGGAGAACGGAAACGCTCGTTTCTCAAAAAGTAGAGGGAATCTAACGGTCTCACTCGATCAGAAGGTGGGAAATATATAAATCTAGTCAGCTAAAAAGGTTTGAAATGTATTCAACGCACATGTATAGAGAAAATGGTGCATTGGCAAGGTCGGTCAGTATCGGAACTTAAAATGCAAATGCCAGGGAGAACGGAAGTGCTCAGATCTCGCATAGTACACGGAATCAAGTGGTCTCACTCAAATAGAAAGTACGAAATATATTCATCTAGTGAACGTAAGGGCTTGAAAGGTAATTAACGCACATGTGTAGAGAAAATTGTGCATCGGCCAGTCTGGCCGGCATTTCGCACTTATAGTGCAACTAGGGCCAAGGAGAACGGAAACGCTCATTTCTCAAAAAGTAGAGGGTATCTAGCGGTCTCACTCGATCAGAAGGTGGGAAATATATAAAATCTAGTGAGCTAATAAGGTTCGAAAGGAATCTAATGCATATGTATATGGAAAGTGGTGCATTGGCCAGGTCGGTCAGTATCGGAACTTAAAATGCAAATGCCTGGGAGAACGGAACCGCTCAGATCTCGCATAATACACGGAATCTAGTGGTCTCACTCAAATATAAGGTAGAAAATATATTCATCTAGTGAACGTAAGGGTTTGAAAGGTAACTAACGCACATGTGTAGAGAAAATGGTGCATCGGCTAGTCTGGCCGGCATTTCGCACTCATAGTGCAGGTGGGGCCAGAGAGAACGGAAACGCTCGTTTCTCAAAAAATAGAGGGAATCTAGCGGTCTCACTCGATCAGAAGGTGGGAAATATATAAATCTAGTGAGCTAATAAGGTTCGAAAGGAATCTAATGCATATGTACATGGAAAATGGTGCATTGGCCAGGTCGGTCAGTATGGGAACTTAGAGTGCAAATGCCAGGGAGAACGGAAGCGCTCAGATCTCGCATAGTACACGGAATCAAGTGGTCTCACTCAAATAGAAGGTAGGAAATAAATTTATCTAGTGAACGTAAGGGTTTGAAAGGTAACTAACGCACATGTGTAGAGAAAATGGTGCATCGGCCAGTCTGGCCGGCATTTCGCACTTATAGTGCAAGTAGGGCCAAGAAGAACGGAAACGCTAATTTCTCAAAAAGTAAAGGGAATCTAGCGGTCTCACTCGATCAGAAGGTAGGAAATATATAAATCTAGTGAGCTAATAAGGTTCGAAAGGAATCTAATGCATATGTATATGGATAATGGTGTATTGGCCAGGTCGGTCAGTATGGGAACTTAGAGTGCAAATGCTAGGGAGAACGGAAGCGCTTAGATCTCGCATAGTACACGGAATCTAGTGGTCTCACTCAAATAGAAGGTAGGAAATAAATTCATCTAGTGAACGTAAGGGTTTGAAAGGTAACTAACGCACATGTGTAGAGAAAATGGTGCATCGGCCAGTCTGGCCGGCATTTCGCACTTATAGTGCAAGTAGGGCCAAGGAGAACGGAAACGCTCATTTCTCAAAAAGTAAAGGGAATCTAGCGGTCTCACTCGATCAGAAGGTGGGAAATATATAAATCTAGTGAGCTAATAAGGTTCGGAAGGAATCTAATGCATATGTATATGGAAAGTGGTGCATTGGCCAGGTCGGTCAGTATGGGAACTTAGAGTGCAACTGCCTGGGAGAACGGAACCGCTCAGATCTCGCATAATACACGGAATCTAGTGGTCTCACTCAAATATACGGTAGGAAATATATTCATCTAGTGAGCGTAAGGGTTTGAAAGGTAACTAACACACATGTGTAGAGAAAATGGTGCATCGGCCAGTCTGGCCGGCATTTCGCACGCATAGTGCAGGTGGGGCCAGGGAGAACGGAAACGCTCGTGTCTCAAAAAGTAGAGGGAATCTAACGGCCTCACTCAATCAGAAGGTGGGAAATATATAAATCTAGTCAGCTAAAAAGGTTTGAAATGTATTCAACGCACCTGTATAGAGAAAATGGTGCATTGGCCAGGTCGGTCAGTATCGGAACTTAAAATGCAAATGCCAGGGAGAACGGAAGCGCTCAGATCTCGCATAGTACACGGAATCAAGTGGTCTCACTCAAATAGAAAGTAGGAAATATATTCATCTAGTGAACGTAAGGGTTTGAAAGGTAACTAACGCACATGTGTAGAGAAAATTGTGCATCGGCCAGTCTGGCCGGCATTTCGCACTTATAGTGCAACTAGGGCCAAGGAGAACGGAAACGCTCATTTCTCAAAAAGTAGAGAGAATCTAGCGGTCTCACTCGATCAGAAGGTGGAGAATATAAAAATCTAGTGAGCCAATAAGGTTCGAAAGGAATCTAATGCATATGTATATGGAAAATGGTGCATTGGCCAGGTCGGTCAGTATGGGAACATAGAGTGCAAATGCCAGGGAGAATGGAAGCGCTCAGATCTCGCATAGTACACATAATCTAGTGGTCTCACTCAAATAGAAGGTAGGAAATAAATTCATCTAGTGAACGTAAGGGTTTGAAAGGTAACTAACGCACATGTGTAGAGAAAATGGTGCATCGGCCAGTCTGGCCGGCATTTTGCACTTATAGTGCAAGTAGGGCCAAGGAGAACGGAAACGCTCATTTCTCAAAAAGTAAAGGGAATCTAGCGGTCTCACTCGATCAGAAGGTGGGAATATATAAATCTAGTGAGCTAATAAGGTTCGAAAGGAATCTAATGCATATGTATATGGAAAATGGTGCATTGGCCAGGTCGGTCAGTATGGGAACTTAGAGTGCAAATGTCAGGGAGAACGGAAGCGCTCAGATCTCGCATAGTACACGGAATCTAGTGGTCTCACTCAAATAGAAGGTAGGAAATAAATTCATCTAGTGAACGTAAGGGTTTGAAAGGTAACTAACGCACATGTGTAGAGAAAATGGTGCATCGGCCAGTCTGGCCGGCATTTCGCACTTATAGTGCAAGTAGGGCCAAGGAGAACGGAAACGCTCATTTCTAAAAAAGTAAAGGGAATCTAGCGGTCTCACTCGACCAGAAGGTGGGAAATATATAAATCTAGTGAGCTAATAAAGTTTGGAAGGAATCTAATGCATATGTATATGGAAAGTGGTGCATTGGCCAGGTCGGTCAGTATGGGAACTTAGAGTGCAAATGCCCGGGAGAACGGAACCACTCAGATCTCGCATAATACACGGAATCTAGTGGTCCCACTCAAATATAAGGTAGGAAATATATTAATCTAGTGAACGTAAGGGTTTGAAAGGTAACTAACGCACATGTGTAGAGAAAATGGTGCATCGGCCAGTCTGGCCGGCATTTCGCCCTCATAGTGCAGGTGGGGCCAGGGAGAATGGAAACCCTCGTTTCTCAAAAAGTAGAGGGAATCTAACGGTCTCACTCGATCAGAAGGTGGGAAATATATAAATCTAGTCAGCTAAAAAGGTTTGAAATGTATTCAACGCACCTGTATAGAGAAAATGGTGCATTGGCCAGGTCGGTCAGTATCGGAACTTAAAATGCAAATGCCAGGGAGAACGGAAGCGCTCAGATCTCGCATAGTACACGGAATCAAGTGGTCTCACTCAAATAGAAAGTAGAAAATATATTCATCTAGTGAACGTAAGGGTTTGAAAGGTAACTAACGCACATGTGTAGAGAAAATTGTGCATCGGCCAGTCTGGCCGGCATTTCGCACTTATAGTGCAACTAGGGCCAAGGAGAACGGAAACGCTCATTTCTCAAAAAGTAGAGAGAATCTAGCGGTCTCACTCGATCAGAAGGTGGAGAATATATAAATCTAGTGAGCCAAAAAGGTTTGAAATGTATTCAACGCACATGTATAGAGAAAATGGTGCACTGGCCAGGTCGGTCAGTATCGGAACTTAAAATGCAAATGCGAGGGAGAACGGAAGCGCTCAGATCTCGCATAGTACACGGAATCTAGTGGTCTCACTCAAATAGAAGGTAGGAAATCTATTCATCTAGTGAACGTAAGGGTTTGAAAGGTAACTAACGCACATGTGTAGAGAAAATGGTGCATCGGCCAGTCTGGCCGGCATTTTGCACTTATAGTGCAAGTAGGGCCAAGGAGAACGGAAACGCTCATTTCTCAAAACGTAAAGGGAATCTAGCGGTCTCACTCGATCAGAAGGTGGGAAATATATAAATCTAGTGAGCTAATAAGGTTTGAAAGGAATCTAATGCATATGTATGTGGAAAATGGTGCATTGGCCAGGTCGGTCAGTATGGGAACTTAGAGTGCAAATGTCAGGGAGAACGGAAGCGCTCAGATCTCGCATAGTACACGGAATCTAGTGGTCTCACTCAAATAGAAGGTAGGAAATAAATTCATCTAGTGAACGTAAGGGTTTGAAAGGTAACTAACGCACATGTGTAGAGAAAATGGTGCATCGGCCAGTCTGGCCGGCATTTCGCACTTATAGTGCAAGTAGGGCCAAGGAGAACGGAAACGCTCATTTCTAAAAAAGTAAAGGGAATCTAGCGGTCTCACTCGATCAGAAGGTGGGAAATATATAAATCTAGTGAGCTAATAAAGTTTGGAAGGAATCTAATGCATATGTATATGGAAAGTGGTGCATTGGCCAGGTCGGTCAGTATGGGAACTTAGAGTGCAAATGCCCGGGAGAACGGAACCACTCAGATCTCGCATAATACACGGAATCTAGTGGTCCCACCCAAATATAAGGTAGGAAATATATTAATCTAGTGAACGTAAGGGTTTGAAAGGTAACTAACGCACATGTGTAGAGAAAATGGTGCATCGGCCAGTCTGGCCGGCATTTCGCACTCATAGTGCAGGTGGGGCCAGGGAGAATGGAAACCCTCATTTCTCAAAAAGTAGAGGGAATCTAACGGTCTCACTCGATCAGAAGGTGGGAAATATATAAATCTAGTCAGCTAAAAAGGTTTGAAATGTATTCAACGCACATGTATAGAGAAAATGGTGCATTGGCAAGGTCGGTCAGTATTAGAACTTAAAATGCAAATCCCAGGGAGAACGGAAGCGCTCAGATCTCGCATAGTACACGGAATCAAGTGGTCTCACTCAAATAGAAAGTAGGAAATATATTGATCTAGTGAACGTAAGGGTTTGAAAGGTAACTAGCGCACATGTGTAGAGAAAATTGTGCATCGGCCAGTCTGGCCGGCATTTCGCACTTATAGTGCAACTAGGGCCAAGGAGAACGGAAACGCTCATTTCTCTAAAATTAGAGGGAATCTAGCGGTCTCACTCGATCAGAAGGTGGGAAATATATAAATCTAGTGAGCTAATAAGGTTCGAAAGGAATCTAATGTCAGAACATATCTATAGCTTATACTGCTGTGTAGGCTGTAGTGGGGTATCCCATAGGGGGTACAACCCAGTTAGGGTTTCATATTTGTACTGCTTTCATTCATAGTTCATTCATTTTTCCTGTTCATTCCTTTCACATGGTATAGAGCGGGTTCCCTGTGGGAACTTCGCCTAGGGCCCACCGAAGCGCGCCCCGAGGCGCGCGATCCTTTTTTTTTAGCGACCCCCCCGAGTCGCCCTTCCCCTGCGGCCCCGCCGCCCTTCGTTCGCGGCCCCGCCGTCCAGTCGCGGCCCCGCCCTTACGTCGCGGCCCCGCCCTTACGTCGCGGCCCCGCCACTTAGTCGCGGCCCCGCCACTAAGACGCGGCCCCGCCACCCAGTCGCGGCCCCGCCGCCTACTCGGACGCGGCCCCGCCGCCTGCTAAGACGCGGCCCCGCCGCCTGCTAAGACGCGGCCCCGCCGCCTGCTAAGACGCGGCCCCGCCGCCTGCTCAGCCGCGACCCCCGCCGCCCGCTACGACGCGGCCTCCGCCGCCTGCTCAGCCGCGGCCCCGCCGCCCTCTACGACGCGGCCTCTGCCGCCTGCTCAGCCGCGGCCCTGCCGCCTCCTACGACGCGGCCCCGCAGCCTGCTCAGCCGCGGGTGCTTCCAGCGGCCCTCCGCTGCATCCTGACGGTCCGCCACTGCACCCTGACGGCCCCGCCGTCCCCTGTCTCGTCCCCGCCACTACACTGCAGCCGAGCCGCCCAGCAGCAGCCGAGCCGCCCAACAGCAGCCGAGCCGCCCAGCAGCAGCCGAGCCGCCCAGCAGCAGCCGAACCGCCCAGCAGCAGCCGAGCCGCCCAGCAGCAGCCGAGCCGCCCGGTACCTGAGCCGCCCGAGCCGCCCGAGCCGCCCGAGCCGCCCGAGTCGCCCGAGCCGCCCGAGCCGCCCGAGCCGCCCGAGCAGCCCGAGCCGCCTGCTGCTGACCTACCCGACTCTCCCATCCCGGTGAGACTTTCAGCTGCTGCCATGGCCACCCCCAATGTTCTCACTTTTGACGCTGAGGGGAGGGCCATTGACTTTGCCGTCTGGATCGAGGACCTGCAGCTGTACTTACTGTGTGATGCGGTAGATGAGGTCTCTCTCTTTGACTTTGTCTCTGGCGCTGTCCCTGCCCCGCCTGCTGATGCTGACTCTGCCGTTCGCTCCAAGTGGGCGACCCGCGATGCTGCTGCACGTCTTGCTGTGCGTCGCCACCTCCCTTCCTCTGAGTGTGCCCACTTTAGTCAGTGCAAGACCGCTCAGGCCTTGTACGACGCTGTAGTTGCGCGCTACTCCTCCCCTTCCTCCGCTACCCTTAGCCGCCTCATGCTACCGTTTCTCTTCCCTGACCTCGCTTCCTTTCCCACTGTCGCTGACCTCGTTACCCACCTCCGCGCTAGTGACACCCGCTACCGCGCTGCCCTTCCTGCTGAGTTCCGCGCTGCGAACCCTCCTCCCATGTACATCACTCTCTACTTTCTCGTCACCCGTCTCCCTGAGTCCCTTCGTGTCGTTAGGGACCAGTTTCTCTCTGTCTGTCCCACCACTCTCACTGTCGACCTCCTTGAGGAGTCCCTGCTAGCGGCTGAGAAGAGTATTGTCGCTGTAGGGGCCTCTCGGGGTGACCCTCGCACCCCCATCTTTGAGGGGTGTGGTCCCTCCCCCCTGCTGCCCTCTGTCGCCTCTGCCGCTGCGGCCGACCTCGTTGGTTTTGAGTCGGTCGGTGCGGCGTCTGCCCCCAGTGGCAGACGCCGCACTGGCAAGGGCAAGGGGGGCAAGGGAGCAAGTGGAGCCAGAGGGGGCGGTGGAGGAGGCGGTGGGGGTGGAGGGGGGAGTGGGGGTGGCGGGGGGGGTGGTGGCGGGAGTGGAGGTAGTAGTGGCGGCGGTGGAGGCGGAGGTGGCGGCGGAGGTGGTAGCGGAGGAGGCGGTGGGAGCGGTGGGAGCGACGGTCCTGGTGGGGGAGGTGGCGGTGGCGACGGGGGTGGCGGTGGAGGCGGGGGTGGCGGTGGAGGAGGGGGTCGGAGTGGCTCGTCCCAGCGGAGCAGCTCTGGGGGTGGTCAGCGCCAGCAGCAGCAGCAGCAGCAGCCGCAGCAGCAGCCGCAGCAGCAGCAGCGCTCTCGCACCGTCCCCGGCCCTCAGCAGCTCCGTGAGTGGTACTTGCAGCGTCAGCGCGGTGGTGCGCTTGGTCCCTGCCCCTACGTTCTTCGCACTGGTGACCGTGCAGGGGAGAGGTGTGGAGGCGCCCACACAGCCCGTCGCTGCTTTGGCCGCCTGACCGACGCCTGGCGTCAGCAGTTTCCGGAGGCCGCTGAGATCCCCCGCTGGGGAGAGCTGTCTAGGGCTGGTGTAGCTATTTATGATCTTGATTTTGATGCTATTCTCTCTGCCATGTATGCTGTGACTGGTAGTGATGAGGATGACTGTTACCGGTGTTTCCCGCCCGACCCGGGCATTGGTACTGCCGCGTCAGGTACTAGTGAGGCTGCTGCTCTAGGTGCCAGTGCGTCTGTGCTTTCAGGTACTGGTGAGTCCGCCCTCTCAGGTACTGTGTCGGCTTCAACCTCTCACACCTTCACCCTTGACTCTGGAGCGTCTCGCTCCTTCTTTAGGGACCGCACCACTCTCACGCCGCTGAGTCGGCCTGTTGCGGTGTCCCTGGCGGACCCCTCTGGGGGGGCCTGTCCTGTCTCGCTTCTCCACTGTCCTCCCGTGTCCGGCGGCCCCCTCTGGCACCCTGACTGGTCTCTACCTCCCCTCGTTCTCGACGAACTTGGTGAGTGGTGCTGACCTCCAGGATGCAGGTGTCCACCAGTTCACCCCTGCTCGTCAGCGGGTGACCCACTGTACGGAGGCGGATACAGGTCGCCACCTGGCTACGTTTACACGTCGGCCGGGGTCGAGCCTGTACACACTGACCACTGCTTCTCCTCCAGGTACTGCGTCTGGTAGGGCCCCTTCGTCTGGTCAGGTGTTTGCTGCAGCGTCCAGGTCTGGTCCTGAGTCTGCCCCTTGTTCGTGTCGTCGTCTCACGAGACCCTCCTCTGGCACCACCGCCTTGGCCACCCCTCTCTGCTTCGGCTCAGAGGCATGGCCTCCCGTCTTCTTGTGTCTGGACTCCCCCGGTCCCTCCCTCCCCTTCCTCAGGGCCCTGGCCCTGCCTGTGTCCCCTGTGTCGAGGGGCGCCAGCGTGCTGCCCCTCACTCCTCCCAGTTTCCTCCGACAGAGGCCCCGTTGCAGACGCTTCACATGGACGTGTGGGGCCCAGCCCGCGTCCGTGGACAGGGTCAGGAGCGCTACTTCCTGCTGTGGTTGACGACTACTCGCGTTACACCACAGTCTTCCCCTTGCGCAGCAAGGGTGAGGTCACTCAGGTGTTGATCGACTGGATCCGCGCAGCTCGTCTTCAGCTTCGGAGAAGCTTTGGCTCTGACTTCCCTGTCTTGCGTCTGCACTCGGACAGAGGCGGAGAGTTCTCCTCTGCCCTCCTGAGTGCCTACTGTCGTGTGCGAGGCATCCGTCAGACCTTCACGCTTCCGGACTCACCACAGCAGAATGGGATCGCTGAGCGCCGCATTGGCATGGTCATGGACGTCGCTCGTACGTCCATGATGCATGCGGCTGCTCCCCATTTTCTGTGGCCGTTTGCGGTCAGGTACGCTGCGCACCAGATCAACCTCCACCCCAGGGTCTCTCGACCGGAGACCTCCCCAGCTCTGTTGTGGACGGGGAAGGTTGGCGATGCGTCGGCGTTCCGGGTCTGGGGATCTCGGGCGTTTGTTCGCGACCTGTCTGCGGACAAGCTGTCCCCTCGTGCTTCTCCCTGCGTCTTCCTCGGGTTCCCCCCCCGACGCCCCTGGGTGGCAGTTTTACCACCCCACCTCTCGACGTGTTCTGTCCTCCCAGGACGTCACGTTCGACGAGTCGGTACCCTACTACCGCCTCTTCCCCTACCGCACTCCGTCCCTCCCCCCACCCCCGCTCTTCTTGGTACCAGGTCCCCCCCCAGTAGTCCCCCTCCCCCCTCAGGGTCCTGCCCCTTCAGGTGTGTCTCAGGTAGACGCGGTCGAGCCTGTCGAGGTCACTGGTGACTCTGGTGCTGCTGCGGGAGCTGAGCCTGGGGGTGCGGAGTCTAGGGGTGCTGAGCCTGGGGTGCTGGGCCTGGGGGTGCTGAGCCTGGGGGTGCTGTGTCTGGGGGTACTGAGCCTGGGGGTGCTGAGCCTGGGGGTGCTGAGCCTGGAGGTGCCGAGCCTGGAGGTGCTGTGCCTGGGGGTGCTTCGTCTCGCCGGGAGCCGCTCTCTCCACAGGAGCTGCGTGAGTGGTTTGCCCGGCGCTGGAGGCGTGCCGCTGGTGCTGGTGGTTCTTCGGCTGCGGAGGGCGCTGCTGCCACGCGACCTGGCGGTGCTCGTCCTGTGGGTGCTGGAGCTGCTGGGTCTGAGAGTTCTCCTGGAGCTGGTCCTGCTGAGGACGTTGGCGCTGAGCCTGCGGTTGGTGGTCCGACTGACGGTGCTCCTGGTGCTGCTGCTGGAGGTTCTGGAGCTTCTGGTGGTTCTGCTGGAGGTGCTGCTGGAGTGGGTGCTCCGGCCGGAGCTGCTGGTTCTGTTCCTGCTGTTTCTGGCGTCGCCGCGCGGTCTCGACCGTACTTCGTTCCGCTCCTGGAGCAGGTTCTTGGTCTTGCTCCTCCTCCTCCTCCCTTAGAGGGTCCGCAGCCTGTCCGGTCACAGCCACAGCTAGAGCCTGCCTCCCCTTTGCCTGCTCCTTCTCCCTACGCTGGTCCGACTGGAGGCCTTACTGAGCGTCGTGAGCCTGCGTCTCGTCCTGCGTCGCCTGTTCGTACTGAGCGCGCTAGTGGTCGCGGGTCGCGTCAGCGTCCTCCTCCTGTCCCTGGCACGCACCGGATGTCACTGCGTCCGTCCACTGCTCCTCTGCGTGCCCCTTTGCCTTCTCCTCCTGCTTCCTCTCTTCCTGCTCTTGCCGACCCGGAGTCGGACTCTCTTCGGTGCTGCCAGTCCTACTGTCACGCGTCTCCTTGCTACTGCTGTCACTGACCCTTCCTTCGAGTCGTCTGCTGCGTCTGCCCTTGTCACTGAGCTTGTCGACTTTGCTGCGCGCTGTCGTCTAGACTACGCTGCTCGTCTTGTCGCTGAGTCAGAGTCCGCCTGTCCTCCGTCCGTCGGGGGTGAGTGTGCCCTTGGCACGGACGTCCTAGAGGACAGGCAGGAGGAGTTCCAGTGTCTAGCCGCTGCTTCACCTCGTCTCGCGTCTGTACTGCTAGCCCCTGAGGGAGACCCGGATGCACTAGACATCCCGACTCCGCGTTCTTACGCGGAGGCCGTAGAGGGTCCCTACTCCTCTCAGTGGCAGGCAGCTATGGATGCAGAGATGGCTTCCTGGAAGTCCACAGGCACCTACGTTGACGCGGTTCCCCCTCCTGGGGCGAACATCGTCAGTGGCATGTGGATCTTCAGGGTGAAGCGGCCGCCGGGCTCGCCGCCTGTCTTCAAGGCGCGTTACGTGGCTCGTGGCTTCAGTCAGCGGCAGGGAGTTGACTACTTTCAGACCTTCTCTCCCACCCCGAAGATGACCACTCTTCGGGTGCTGCTGCACATTGCCGCTCAGCGCGACTACGAGCTTCACTCTCTCGACTTCAGCACTGCGTTCCTGCAGGGTAGCCTGCACGAGGAGATCTGGCTGCGCCGTCCGCCTGGCTTCACTGGGACTTTCCCTCCTGGCACCCAGTGGAGCCTCCGACGGCCAGTCTACGGTCTCCGCCAGGCACCGCGTGAGTGGCACGACACACTGAGGACTACGCTTGCGGCTCTTGGGTTTGCTCCTTCTACTGCTGACCCGTCGCTGTTTCTTCGCACCGACACTTCCCTGCCGCCGTTCTACATCCTCGTGTACGTCGACGACTTGGTCTTTGCCACAGCGGACACTGCTGGACTCGCCTACGTGAAGTCCGAGCTGCTGAAGAGACACACGTGCACAGACCTGGGTGAACTGCGCAGCTACCTTGGCTTGCAGATCACTCGGGACAGAGCACGCCGCACCATTACCCTGACTCAGTCACACATGGTGCAGCAGGTCCTTCAGCGCTTCGGCTTCACGTACTCCTCGCCTCAGGCCACTCCTCTGCCTACTCGCCACTCACTCTCAGCTCTGCCTTCGGATGAGTCCGTAGAGTCGAGTGGTCCGTATGCAGAGCTTGTTGGCTGCCTCATGTACCTGATGACCTGCACACGACCTGACCTTGCATACCCTCTGAGCATTCTTGCACGCTATGTTGCTCCTGGGAGACACAGACCGGAGCACATGGCTGCAGCGAAGAGGGTATTGCGCTACCTGTGCAGTACGTCAGGCATGGGGCTAGTGCTTGGAGGGCGGAGTCCAGTAGTCCTTACCGGCCACGCGGACGCTTCTTGGGCTGACGACCAGGCTACGCAGCGGTCGTCACAGGGTTACACCTTCAGCCTTGGTTCCGGCTCTGTCTCGTGGCGGTCTACTCGCTCGTCTTCGGTTCTCGGCTCCAGTTGTGAGGCTGAGATCTACGCCGGAGCCATGGCTGCACAGGAGCTTCGCTGGCTCACCTACCTGCTGACTGACCTTGGAGAGCCGCCTCGTTCTCCTCCAGTGCTGTACGTAGACAACAAGGCTATGCTGGCCTTGTGTCGAGAGCAGCGCTTGGAGCACAGAACGAAGCACATTGCTCTCCGCTACTTCCTTGCTCGTGAGTTGCAGCAGCGTGGTCAGTTGCGACTTGCGTACGTGGCCTCTGAGGCCAACACTGCTGATGTGTTCACCAAGGCACTTGCGCCTTGTGACCATCAGCGCTTCTGCACCCAGCTGGGTCTTGTGCCTGTCTTGCCTCACTTGCTCTCCTCTTGACTTTACTTGTACTGTGACATATATATATACCTGCTCTTGCTTGTCTAGTTTTATATATATGTCTGTACTCTTGCTTGTGAACTGGCCTTTGCTTGCTCTTGTGCTCGGACTGTGTGGTGACTTTGTGATCCACCTTGAGCTTTGATTTGTCTTGCTTGACTGGTCTTGTGACCCCTTGTTCTCCCCCACTTTGCCTATGGGGGTGTGTCAGAACATATCTATAGCTTATACTGCTGTGTAGGCTGTAGTGGGGTATCCCATAGGGGGTACAACCAGTTAGGGTTTCATATTTGTACTGCTTTCATTCATAGTTCATTCATTTTTCCTGTT
>CANXME010000874.1:0-67693 GCA_948144175.1 Closterium sp. NIES-65
AAATATATAAATCTGGTGAGCTAAAAAGGTCGAAAGGAATCTAATGCATATGTATATGGAAAAAGGTGCATTGGCTAGGTCGGTCAGTATGGGAACTTACAGTCCAAATGCCAGGGAGAACGGAAGCGCTCAGATCTCACATAGTACACGGAATCTAGTGGTCTCACTCAAATAGAAGGTAGGAAATAAATGTCATCTAGTGAACGTAAGGGTTTGAAAGGTAACTAACGCACATGTGTAGAGAAAATGGGTGCATCGGCCAGTCTGGCCGGCATTTTCGCACTTATAGTGCAACTAGGGCCAAGGAGAACGGAAACGCTCATTTCTCAAAAAGTAGAGGGAATCTAGCGGTCTCACTCGATCCAAACGTGGGAAATATATAAATCTAGTGAGCTAATAAGGTTTGAAAGGAATCTAATGCATATGTATATGGAAAATGGTGCATTGGCCAGGTCGGTCAGTATGGGAACTTAGAGTGCAAATGCCAGGGAGAACGGAAGCGCTCAGATCTCACATAGTACACGGAATCTAGTGGTCTCACTCAAATAGAAGGTAGGAAATAAATTCATCTAGTGAACGTAAGGGTTTGAAAAGTAACTAACGCACATGTGTAGAGAAAATGGTGCATCGGCCAGTCTGGCCGGCATTTCGCACTTATAGTGCAAGTAGGGCCAAGGAGAACGGAAACGCTCATTTCTCAAAAAGTAAAGGGAATCTAGCGGTCTCACACGATCACAAGGTGGGAAATATATAAATCTAGTGAGCTAATAAGGTTCGGAAGGAATCTAATGCATATGTATATGGAAAATGGTGCATTGGCCAGGTCGGTCAGTAGGGGAACTTAGAGTGCAAATGCCAGGGAGAACGGAAGCGCTCAGATCTCGCACACTACACGGAATCTAGTGGTCTCACTCAAATAGAAGGTAGGAAATAAATTCATATAGTGAACGTAAGGGTTTGAAAGGTAACTAACGCACATGTGTAGAGAAAATGGTGCATCGGCCTGTCTGGCCGGCATTTCGCACTCATAGTGCAGGTGGGGCCAGGAAGAACGGAAACGCTCATTTCTCAAAAAGTAGAGGGAATCTAACGGTCTCACTCTATCAGAAGGTGGGAAATATATAAAGTCTAGTCAGCTTAAAAGGTTTGAAATGTATTCAACGCACATGTATAGACAAAATGGTGCATTGGCCAGGTCGGTCAGTATCGGAACTTAAAATGCAAATGCCAGGGAGAACGGAAGCGCTCAGATCTCGCATAATACACGGAATCTAGTGGTCTCACTCAAATAGAAAGTAGGAAATATATTCATCTAGTGAACGTAAGGGTTTGAAAGGTAACTAACGCACATGTGTAGAGAAAATAGTGCATCGGCCAGTCTAGCCGGCATTTCGCACTCATAATGCAGGTGGGGCCAGGGAGAACGGAAACGCTCGTTTCTCAAAAAGTAGAGGGAATCTAACGGTCTCACTCAATCAGAAGGTGGGAAATATAAAAATCTAGTCAGCTAAAAAGGTTTGAAATGTATTCAACGCAAATGTATAGAGAAAATGGTGCATTGGCCAGGTCGGTCAGTATCGGAACTTAAAATGCAAATGCTAGGGAGAACGGAAGCGCTCAGATCTCGCATAGTACACAGAATCAAGTGGTCTCACTCTGGCCGGCATTTCGCACTTATAGTGCAACTAGGGCCAAGGAGAACGGAAACGCTCATTTCTCAAAAAGTAGAGGGAATCTAGCGGTCTCACTCGATCAGAAGGTGGGAAATATATAAAACTAGTGAGCTAATAAGGTTCGAGAGGAATCTAATGCATATGTATATGGAAAATGGTGCATTGGCCAGGTCGGTCAGTATGGGAACTTAGAAGGCAAATGCCAGGGAGAACGGAAGCGCTCAGATCTCGCATAGTACACGGAATCTAGTTGTCTCACTCAAATAGAAGGTATGAAATAAATTCATCTAGTGAATGTAAGGGTTTGAAAGGTAACTAACGCACATGTGTAGAGAAAATGGTGCATCGGCAGTCTGGCCCGGCAGTTCGCACTTATAGTGCAAGTAGGGCCAAGGAGAACGGAAACGCTCATTTCTCAAAAAGTAAAGGGAATCTAGCGGTCTCACTCGATCAGAAGGTGGGAAATATAGAAATCTAGTGAGCTAATAAGGTTCGAAAGGAATCTAATGCATATGTATATGGAAAATGGTGCATTGGCCAGGTCGGTCAGTATGGGAACTTAGAGTGCAAATGCCAGGGAGAACGGAAGCGCTCAGATCTCGCATAGTACACGGAATCAAGTGGTCTCACTCAAATAGAAAGTAGGAAAGGGTTTGAAAGGTAACTAACGCACATGTGTAGAGAAAATTGTGCATCGGCGAGTCTGGCCGGCATTTCGCACTTATAGTGCCAACTAGGGCAAGGAGAACGGAAACACTCATTTCTCAAAAAGTAGAGGGAATCTAGCGGTCTCACTCGATCACAAGGTGGGAAATATATAAATCTAGTGAGCTAATAAGGTTCGAAAGGAATCTAATGCATATGTATATGGAAAAAGGTGCATTGGCTAGGTCGGTCAGTATGGGAACTTAGAGTGCAAATGCCAGGGAGAACGGAAGCGCTCAGATCTCGCATAGTACACGGAATCTAGTGGTTTCACTCAAATAGAAGGTAGGAAATAAATTCATCTAGTGGACGTAAGGGTTTGAAAGGTAACTAACGCACATGTGTAGAGAAAATGGTGCATCGGCCAGTCTGGCCGGCATTTCGCACTTATAGTGCAACTAGGGCCAAGGAGAACGGAAACGCTCATTTCTCAAAAAGTAGAGGGAATCTAGCGGTCTCACTCGATCAAAACGTGGGAAATATATAAATCTAGTGAGCTAATAAGGTTCGAAAGGAATCTAATGCATATGTATATGGAAAATGGTGCATTGGCCAGGTCGGTCAGTATGGGAACTTAGAGTGCAAATGCCAGGGAGAACGGAAGCGCTCAGATCTCGCATAGTACACGGAATCTAGTGGTCTCACTCAAATAGAAGGTAGGAAATAAATTCATCTAGTGAACGTAAGGGTTTGAAAGGTAACTAACGCACATGTGTAGAGAAAATGGTGCATCGGCCAGTCTCGCCGGCATTTCGCACTTATAGTGCAAGTAGGGCCATGGAGAACGGAAACACTCATTTCTCAAAAAGTAGAGGGAATCTAGCGGTCTCACTCGATCAGAAGGTGGGAAATATATAAATCTAGTGAGCTAATAAGGTTCGGAAGGAATCTAATGCATATGTATATGGAAAGTGGTGCATTGGCCAGGTCGGTCAGTATGGGAACTTAGAGTGCAAATGCCTGGGAGAACGGAAGCGCTCAGATCTCGCATAGTACACGGAATCTAGTGGTCTCACTCAAATAGAAGGTAGGAAATAAATTCATCTAGTGAACGTAAGGGTTTGAAAGGTAACTAACGCACATGTGTAGAGAAAATGGTGCATCGGCCAGTCTGGCCGGCATTTCGCACTTATAGTGCAAGTAGGGCCATGGAGAACGGAAACGCTCATTTCTCAAAAAGTAGAGGGAATCTAGCGGTCTCACTCGATCAGAAGGTGGGAAATATATAAATCTAGTGAGCTAATAAGGTTCGGAAGGAATCTAATGCATATGTATATGGAAAGTGGTGCATTGGCCAGGTCGGTCAGTATGGGAACTTAGAGTGCAAATGCCTGGGAGAACGGAACCGCTCAGATCTCGCATAATACACGGAATCTAGTGGTCTCACTCAAATATAAGGTAGGAAATATATTCATCTAGTGAACGTAAGGGATTGAAAGGTAATTAACGCACATGTGTAGAGAAAATGGTGCATCGGCCAGTCTGGCCGGCATTTCCCACTCATAGTGCAAGTTGGGCCAAGGAGAACGGAAACGCTCATTTCTCAAAAAGTAAAGGGAATCTAGCGGTCTCACTCGATCACAAGGTGGGAAATATATAAATCTAGTCAGCTAAAAAGCTTTGAAATGTATTCAACGCACATGTATAGAGAAAATGGTGCATTGGCCAGGTCGGTCAGTATCGGAACTTAAAATTCAAATGCCAGGGAGAATGGAAGCGCTCAGATCTCGCATAGTACACGGAATCAAGTGGTCTCACTCAAATAGAAAGTAGGAAATATATTCATCTAGTGAACGTAAGGGTTTGAAAGGTAACTAACGCACATGTGTAGAGAAAATGGTGCATAAGCTAGTCTGGCCGGCATTTCGCACTTATAATGCAAGTAGGGCCAAGGAGAACGGAAACGCTCATTTCTCAAAAAGTAGAGAGAATCTAGCGGTCTCACTCGATCAGAAGGTGGGAAATATATAAATCTAGTTAGCTAATAAGGTTCGAAAGGAATCTAATGCATATGTATATGGAAAATGGTGCATTGGCCAGGTCGGTCAGTATGGGAACTTAGAGTGCAAATGCCAGGGAGAACGGAAGCGCTCAGATCTCGCATAGTACACGGAATCTAGTGGTCTCACTCAAATAGAAGGTAGGAAATATATTCATCTAGTGAACGTAAGGGTTTGAAAGGTAACTAACGCACATGTGTAGAGAAAATGGTGCATCGGCCAGTCTGGCCGGCATTTCGCACTTATTGTGCAAGTAGGGCCAAGTAGAACGGAAACGCTCATTTCTCAAAAAGTAAAGGGAATCTAGCGGTCTCACTCGATCAGAAGGTGGGAAATATAGAAATCTAGTGAGCTAATAAGGTTCGAAAGGAATCTAATGCATATGTATATGGAAAATGGTGCATTGGCCAGGTCGGTCAGTATGGGAACTTAGAGTGCAAATGCCAGGGAGAACGGAAGCGCTCAGATCTCGCATAATACATGGAATCTAGTGGTCTCACTCAAATATAAGGTAGGAAATATATTCATCTAGTGAACGTAAGGGTTTGAAAAGGTAACTAACGCACATGTGTAGAGAAAATGGTGCATCGGCCAGTCTGGCCGGCATTTCGCACTCATAGTGCAGGTGGGGCGAGGGAGAACGGAAACGCTCGTTTCTCAAAAAGTAGAGGGAATCTTACGGTCTCACTCGATCAGAAGGTGGGAAATATATAAATCTAGTCAGCTAAAAAGGTTTGAAATGTATTCATTGCACATGTATAGAGAAAATGGTGCACTGGCCAGGTCGTTCAGTATCGGAACTTAAAATGCAAATGCCAGGGAGAACGGAAGCGCTCAGATCTCGCATAGTACACGGAATCAAGTGGTCTCACTCAAATAGAAAGTAGGAAAGGGTTTGAAAGGTAACTAACGCACATGTGTAGAGAAAATTGTGCATCGGCGAGTCTGGCCGGCATTTCGCACTTATAGTGCAACTAGGGCCAAGGAGAACGGAAACGCTCATTTCTCAAAAAGTAGAGGGAATCTAGCGGTCTCACTCGATCACAAGGTGGGAAATATATAAATCTAGTGAGCTAATAAGGTTCGAAAGGAATCTAATGCATATGTATATGGAAAAAGGTGCATTGGCCAGGTCGGTCAGTATGGGAACTTAGAGTGCAAATGCCAGGGAGAACGGAAGCGCTCAGATCTCGCATAGTACACGGAATCTAGTGGTCTCACTCAAATAGAAGGTAGGAAATAAATTCATCTAGTGGACGTAAGGGTTTGAAAGGTAACTAACGCACATGTGTAGAGAAAATGGTGCATCGGCCAGTCTGGCCGGCATTTCGCACTTATAGTGCAACTAGGGCCAACGAGAACAGAAACGCTCATTTCTCAAAATGTAGAGAGAATCTAGCGGTCTCACTCAATCAAAACGTGGGAAATATATAAATCTAGTGAGCTAATAAGGTTCGAAAGGAATCTAATGCATATGTATATGGAAAATGGTGCTTTGGCCAGGTCGGTCAGTATGGGAACTTAGAGTGCAAATGCCAGGGAGAACGGAAGCGCTCAGATCTCGCATAGTACACGGAATCTAGTGGTCTCACTCAAATAGAAGGTAGGAAATATATTCATCTAGTGAACGTAACGGTTTGAAAGGTAACTAACGCAGATGTGTAGAGAAAATGGTGCATCGGCCAGTCTGGCCGGCATTTCGCACTTATAGTGCAAGTAGGGCCAAGGAGAACGGAAACGCTCATTTCTAAAAAAGTAGAAGGAATCTAGCGGTTTCACTCGATCAGAAGGTGGGAAATATATAAATCTAGTGAGCTAATAAGGTTTGGAAGGAATCTAATGCATATGTATATGGAAAGTGGTGCATTGGCCAGGTCGGTCAGTATGGGAACTTAGAGTGCAAATGCCTGGGAGAACGGAACCGCTCAGATCTCGCATAATACACGGAATCTAGTGGTCTCACTCAAATATAAGGTAGGAAATATATTCATCTAGTGAACGTAAGGGTTTGAAAGGTAATTAACGCACATGTGTAGAGAAAATGGTGCATCGGCCAGTCTGGCCGGCATTTCCCACTCATAGTGCAAGTTGGGCCAAGGAGAACGGAAACGCTCATTTCTCAAAAAGTAAAGGGAATCTAGCGGTCTCACTTGATCACAAGGTGGGAAATATATAAATCTAGTGAGTTAATAAGGTTTGAAAGGAATTTAATGCATATGTATATGGAAAATGGTGCATTGGCCAGGTCGGTCAGTATGGGAACTTAGAGTGCAAATGCCAGGGAGAACGGAAGCGCTCAGATCTCGCATAGCACACGGAATCTAGTGGTCTCACTCAAATAAAAGGTAGGAAATAAATTCATCTAGTGAACGTAAGGGTTTGAAAGGTAACTAACGCACATGTGTAGAGAAAATGGTGCATCGGCCAGTCTGGCCGGCATTTCGCACTTATAGTGCAAGTAGGGTCAAGGAGAACGGAAACGCTCATTTCTAAAAAAATAAAGGGAATCTAACAGTCTCACTCGATCAGAAGGTGGGAAATATATAAATCTAGTCAGCTAAAAAGGTTTGAAATGTATTCATCGCACATGTATAGAGAAAATGGTGCATTGGCCAGGTCGGTCAGTATCGGAACTTAAAATTCAAATGCCAGGGAGAACGGAAGCGCTCAGATCTCGCATAGTACACGGAATCAAGTGGTCTCACTCAAATAGAAAGTAGGAAATATATTCATCTAGTGAACGTAAGGGTTTGAAAGGTAACTAACGCACATGTGTAGAGAAAATGGTGCATCGGCCAGTCTGGCCGGCATTTCGCACTTATAGTGCAAGTAGGGCCAAGGAGAACGGAAACGCTCATTTCTCAAAAAGTAGAGAGAATCTAGCGGTCTCACTCGATCAGAAGGTGGGAAATATATAAATCTAGTGAGCTAATAAGGTTCGAAAGGAATCTAATGCATATGTATATGGAAAATGGTGCATTGGCCAGGTCGGTCAGTATGGGAACTTAGAGTGCAAATGCCAGGGAGAACGGAAGCGCTCAGATCTCGCATAGTACACGGAATCTAGTGGTCTCACTCAAATAGAAGGTAGGAAATAAATTCATCTAGTGAACGTAAGGGTTTGAAAGGTAACTAACGCACATGTGTAGAGAAAATGGTGCATCGGCCAGTCTGGCCGGCATTTCGCACTTATAGTGCAAGTAGGGCCAAGGAGAACGGAAACGCTCATTTCTCAAAAAGTAAAGGGAATCTAGCGGTCTCACTCGATCAGAAGGTGGGAATATATAAATCTAGTGAGCTAATAAGGTTCGAAAGGAATCTAATGCATATGTATATGGAAAATGGTGCATTGGCCAGGTCGGTCAGTATGGGAACTTAGAGTGCAAATGCCAGGGAGAACGGAAGCGCTCAGATCTCGCATAGTACACGGAATCTAGTGGTCTCACTCAAATAGAAGGTAGGAAATAAATTCATCTTGTGAACGTAAGGGTTTGAAAGGTAACTAACGCACATGTGTAGGAAAATGGTGC
This sequence comes from Closterium sp. NIES-65, assembly GCA_948144175.1. Lineage (NCBI taxonomy): Eukaryota > Viridiplantae > Streptophyta > Zygnematophyceae > Desmidiales > Closteriaceae > Closterium > Closterium sp. NIES-65. The sequence goes on from CANXME010000874.1 coordinate 7,909, forward strand.
ATCGGCCAGTCTGGCCGGCATTTCGCACTTATAGTGCAAGTAGGGCCAAGGAGAACGGAAACGCTCATTTCTCAAAAAGTAGAGGGAATCTAGCGGTCTCACTCGATCAGAAGGTGGGAAATATATAAATCTAGTGAGCTAATAAGGTTCGGAAGGAATCTAATGCATATGTATATGGAAAGTGGTGCATTGGCCAGGTCGGTCAGTATGGGAACTTAGAGTGCAAATGCCTGGGAGAACGGAACCGCTCAGATCTCGCATAATACACGGAATCTAGTGGTCTCACTCAAATATAAGGTAGGAAATATATTCATCTAGTGAACGTAAGGGTTTGAAAGGTAATTAACGCACATGTGTAGAGAAAATGGTGCATCGGCCAGTTTGGCCGGCATTTCGCACTTATAGTGCAAGTAGGGCCAAGGAGAACGGAAACGCTCATTTCTCAAAAAGTAGAGGGAATCTAGCGGTCTCACTCGATCAGAAGGTGGGAAATATATAAATCTAGTGAGCTAATAAGGTTCGAAAGGAATCTAATGCATATGTATATGGAAAGTGGTGCATTGGCCAGGTCGTTGAGCATGGGAACTTAGAGTGCAAATGCCTGGGAGAACGGAAGCGCTCAGATCTCGCATAGTACACGGAATCTAGTGGTCTCACTCAAATAGAAGGTAGGAAATAAATTTGTCTAGTATACGTAAGGGTTTGAAAGGTAAATAACGCACATGTGTAGAGAAAATGGTGCATCGGCCAGTCTGGCCGGCATTTCGCACTTATAGTGCAACTAGGGCCAAGGAGAACGGAAACGCTCATTTCTCAAAAAGTAGAGGGAATCTAGCGGTTTCACTCAATCAGAAGGTGGGAAATATATAAATCTAGTGAGCTAATAAGGTTCGAAAGGAATCTAATGCATATGTATATGGAAAATGGTGCATTGGCCAGGTCGGTCAGTATGGGAACTTAGAGTGCAAATGCCAGGGAGAACGGAAGCGCTCAGATCTCGCATAGTACACGGAATCTAGTGGTCTCACTCAAATAGAAGGTAGGAAATAAATTCATCTAGTGAACGTAAGGGTTTGAAAGGTAACTAACGCACATGTGTAGAGAAAATGGTGCATCGGCCAGTCTGGCCGGCATTTCGCACTCATAGTGCAAGTGGGGCCAGGGAGAACGGAAACGCTCGTTTCTCAAAAAGTAGAGGGAAATGTATTCAACGCACATGTATATATAAAATGGTGCATTGGTCAGGTCGGTCAGTATCGGAACTTAAAATGCAAATGCTAGGGAGAACGGAAGCGCTCAGATCTCGCATAGTACACGGAATCAAGTGGTCTCACTCAAATAGAAAGTAGGAAATATATTCATCTAGTGAACGTAAGGGTTTGAAAAGTAACTAGCGCATATGTGTAGAGAAAATTGTGCATCGGCCAGTCTGGCTTGCATTTCGCACTTATAGTGCAACTAGGGCCAAGGAGAACGGAAACGCTCATTTCTCAAAAAGTAAAGGGAATCTAGCGGTCTCACTCGATCAGAAGGTGGGAAATATATAAATCTAGTGAGCTAATAAGGTTCGAAAGGAATCTAATGCATATGTATATGGAAAATGGTGCATTGGCCAGGTCGGTCAGTATGGGAACTTAGAGTGCAAATGCCAGGGAGAACGGAAGCGCTTAGATCTCGCATAGTACACGAAATCTAGTGGTCTCACTCAAATAGAAGGTAGGAAATAAATTCATCTAGTGAACATAAGGGTTTGAAAGGTAACTAACGCACATGTGTAGAGAAAATGGTGCATCGGCCAGTCTAGCCGGCATTTCGCACTTGTAGTGCAAGTAGGGCCAAGGAGAACAGAAACGCTCATTTCTCGAAAAGAAGAGGGAATCTAGCGGTCTCACTCGATCACAAGGTGGGAAATATATATATCTAGTGAGCAAATAAGGTTCGAAAGGAATCTAATGCATATGTATATGGAAAATGGTGCATTGGCCAGGTCGGTCAGTATGGGAACTTAGAGTGCAAATGCTAGGGAGAACGGAAGCGCTCAGATCTCGCATAGTACACGGAATCTAGTGGTCTCACTCAAATAGAAGGTAGGAAATAAATTCATCTAGTGAACGTAAGGGTTTGAAAGGTAACTAACGCACATGTGTAGAGAAAATGGTGCATCGGCCAGTCTGGCCGGCATTTCGCACTTATAGTGCAAGTAGGGCCAAGGAAAACAAAAACACTCATTTCTCAAAAAGTAAAGGGAATCTAGCGGTCTGACTTGATCAGAAGGTGGGAAATATATAAATCTAGTGAGCTAATAAGGTTCGGAAGGAATCTAATGCATATGTATATGGAAAGTGGTGCATTGGCCAGGTCGGTCTGTGAGAATAAACGAACAGGAATGAATGAACTAGCAGTGAAATGAGTACAAGTAGGAAACCCTAGAATTGTGTACCCCCTATAGGCTAACCCACTGTAGCCCACACAAGCATAACATATATAATGTTTGACACACCCCCATAGGCAAAGTGGGGGAGAACAAGGGGTCACAAGACCAGTCAAGCAAAGCAAAGCAAGCTCAGGGTGGATCACAAAGTCACCACACAGTCCGAGCACAAGAGCAGGGCCAGAGGCCAGTTCACATGCAGGAGGACAGACATATATATAAAACTAGACAAGCAAGACCAGGAATATATATATGTCACAGTACAAGTGAAGTCAAGAGGTGAGCAAGTGAGGCAAGACAGGCACAAGACCCAGCTGGGTGCAAAAGCGCTGATGGTCACAAGGCGCGAGTGCCTTGGTGAACACATCAGCAGTGTTGGCCTCAGAGGCCACGTACGCAAGTCGCAACTGACCACGCTGCTGCAGCTCACGAGCAAGGAAGTAGCGGAGAGCAATGTGCTTCGTTCTGTGCTCCAAGCGCTGCTCTCGACACAAGGCCAGCATGGCCTTGTTGTCTACGTACAGCACCGGAGGAGAACGAGGCGGCTCTCCAAGGTCAGTCAGCAGGTAGGTGAGCCAGCGAAGCTCCTGTGCAGCCATGGCCCCGGCGTAGATCTCAGCCTCACAACTGGAGCCGAGAACTGAAGACGAGCGAGTAGACCGCCACGAGACAGAGCCGGAACCAAGGCTGAAGGTGTAACCCTGTGACGACCGCTGCGTAGCCTGGTCGTCAGCCCAAGAAGCGTCCGCGTGACCAGTGAGGACCACTGGACTCCGCCCTCCAAGCACTAGCCCCATGCCCGACGTACTGCACAGGTAGCGCAATACCCTCTTCGCTGCTGCCATGTGCTCTGGTCGGTGTCTCCCAGGAGCAACATAGCGTGCAAGAATGCTCAGAGGGTATGCAAGGTCAGGTCGTGTGCAGGTCATCAGGTACATGAGGCAGCCAACAAGCTCTTCATACGGACCACTCGACTCTACGGACTCATCCGAAGGCAGAGCTGAGAGTGAGTGGCGAGTAGGCAGAGGAGTGGCCTGAGGCGAGGAGTACGTGAAGCCGAAGCGCTGAAGGACCTGCTGCACCATGTGTGACTGAGTCAAGGTAATGGTGCGGCGTGCTCTGTCTCGAGTGATCTGCAAGCCAAGGTAGCTGCGCAGTTCACCCAAGTCTGTGCACGTGTGTCTCTTTAGGAGCTCGGACTTCACGTAGGCGAGTCCAGCAGTGTCCGCTGTGGCAAAGACCAAGTCTTCGACGTACACGAGGATGTAGAACTGCGGCAGGGAAGTGTCGGTGCGAAGAAACAGCGACGGGTCAGCAGTAGAAGGAGCAAACCCAAGAGCCGCAAGCGTAGTCCTCAGTGTGTCGTGCCACTCACGCGGTGCCTGGCGGAGACCGTAGACTGGCCGTCGGAGGCTCCACTGGGTGCCAGGAGGGAAAGTCCCAGTGAAGCCAGGCGGACGGCGCAGCCAGATCTCCTCGTGCAAGCTACCCTGCAGAAACGCAGTGCTGAAGTCGAGAGAGTGAAGCTCGTAGTCGCGCTGAGCGGCTATGTGCAGCACCACCCGAAGAGTAGTCATCTTTGGGGTGGGAGAGAAGGTCTGAAAGTAGTCAACTCCATGCCGCTGACTGAAGCCACGAGCAACGTACCGTGCCTTGAAGACAGGTGGAGAGCCCGGCGGCCGCTTCACCCTGAAGATCCACATGCCACTGACGATGTTCGCCCCAGGAGGGGGAACCGCGTCAACGTAGGTGCCTGTGGACTTCCAGGAAGCCATCTCTGCATCCATAGCTGCCTGCCACTGAGAGGAGCAGGGACCCTCTACGGCCTCCGCATAAGAACGCGGAGTCGGGATGTCTAGTGCATCCGGGTCTCCCTCAGGGGCAAGCAGTACAGACGCGAGATGAGGTGAAGCAGCCGCTAGACAGTGTAACTCCTCCTGCCTGTCCTCTAGGACGTCCGTGCCAAGAGCACGCTCACCCCCGACGGACGGAGGACAGACAGACGCAGACTCAGCCACAAGACTAGCAGCGTAGTCGAGACGACAGCGAGCAGCAAAGTCGACGAGCTCAGCGACTAGAGCAGACGCAGCAGTGGACTCAAAAGAGGGGTCAGTGACGACAGTAGCAAGCAGACGCGTGACAGTAGGACTGGCAGCACGAAGAGAGTCCGATTCAGGGTCGGCAAGCGCAGGAAGAGAGGACTCAGGAGGAGAAGGCAAAGGGGCACGCAGAGGAGCAGTGGACGGACGCAAAGACATCCGGTGGAGGACGCTGACGCGAACTGCGACCACTAGCGCGAGCAGCACGAACAGGCGACGCGGGACGAGACGCAAGCTCACGACGCTCAGCAAGACCTCCAGTAGGACCAGTGTAAGGAGAGGGAGCAGGCAGTGGAGAGGAAGGCTCCAGCAGGGACTGCGACTGGACAGGCGGTGGACCCTCTACTGGAGGAGAAAGACCAAGAACCTACTGCAGGAGCGGAACGAAGTACGGCCGAGGCCGCGCGGCAGCTCCAGACTCAGCAGGGACAGCACCAGCACCCTCAGCGACAGCACCAGCGCCACCCACACCTCCAGCGGCAGGACCAACAGTAGTAGGCTCAGCACCAACGCCCTCAGCAGCTCCAGCTCCAGGAGGACCCGCAGGTCCAGCAGCTCCGGGACCGGCAGCACGCGCACCCTCAACGGTCGAAGAAGCTCCAGCTCCAGCTCCAGCAGCACCTCCAGACTCAGCAGCACGCCTCCAGCGGCGAGCGAACCACTTGCGCAGCTCCTGTGGAGAGAGGGGCTCCCGGCGAGACGCAGCAGCAGGAGAAACCCCAGGCTCAGCAGCTCCAGACGCAGCACCCCCAGGCTCAGCAGCTCCCAGCTCAGCACCCCCAGGCTCAGCAGCTCCCGACCCAGCACCCCCAGACCCAGCACCTCCAAGCACAGCACCCCCCGGCTCAGCACCCCCACGCTCCGCACCCTCCGCAGCAGCACCCCCAGGCCCAGCACCCCCAGCAGTAGCACCCCCAGGCTCAGCACCCCCGCGCACAGCACCCCCAGAGTCAGCACCCCCAGGCTCAGCACCTGCAGCAGCACCAGAGTCACCAGTAACCTCGACCGGGTCAACAGCGTCTACCTGGGACACACCTGAAGGGGCAGGAACCTGAGGGGGGAGGGGGTCTACCGGGGGGGGAACCGGCACAAGGAAGTCCGGGGGAGGGGGGAGGGAAGGAGTGCGGTAGGGGAAGAGACGGTAGAAGGGGACTGACTCGTCGAACGTGACGTCCTGGGAGGACAGAACACGACGAGAGGAGGGGTGGTAAAACTGCCACCCTGGGGCGTCAGTGGGGAAGCCAAGGAAGACATAGGGAGCAGCACGAGGGGACAGCTTGTCCGCAGACAAGTTGCGGACAAACGCCCGAGATCCCCAGACACGGAACACAGACGCATCGCCTACCTTCCCCGTCCACGGCAAGGCTGGGGACATCGCAGGCCGAGAGACCCGGGGGTGAAGGTTGAGCTGATGCGCCGCGTACCTCACCGCAAACGGCCACAGAAAATGGGGGGCAGCCGCATGCATCATGGACGTGCGAGCGACATCCATGACCATGCCAATGCGGCGCTCAGCAATCCCATTTTGCTGTGGTGAGTCCGGAAGCGTGAAGGTCTGGCGGATCCCCCGTGCACGACAGTAGTCTCGCAGAAGGCGAGAAGAGAACTCTCTGCCTCTGTCCGAGTGTAGACGCAGAACAGGAAAGTCCGAGCCGAAGCTCTTCCTGAGCTGGAGACGAGCCTCGCGGATCCAGTCGATCAGCACCTCAGTGACATCACCCTTGCTGCGCAAGGGGAGGACTGTAGTGTAACGCGAGTAGTCGTCAACCACCAATAGAAAGTAGCGCTCGTGACCATGCCCACGGACGGGGGCTGGGCCCCACACATCCATGTGAAGCGTCTGCAGGGGAGCCTCTGTCGGGGGGAAGTGGGAGGAGTGAGGAGTAGCCCGGAGGCGACCCTCGACACAGGGGACACAGGAAGGTCCTGGCCCGGAGGGGAGAGGAGGGAGAGACTGGGGAAGACCAGAGACAAGGACACGGGAAGCCATGCTCCGAAGATGGGGCAAGGAGGGGTGGCCAAGACGGTGGTGCCACAGGAGAGTCTCGTGAGACAGGAGGCGACAAGAACAGGGGGCAGACTCAGGACCTGACCGGGACGCAGCAGCAAGCACCTGACCTGACGCAGCTACCTGATCGTACGCAGGGACAGGAGGAGACGAAGTGGTCAGGGTGTAGAGACTCGACCCCGGCTGACGTGAGAAGGTGGCCAGGTGTCGGCCTGTGCGTGCGTCCGTGCAGTGGGTCACCCGCTGACTCGCAGGAGTGAACTAGTGAACCCCCGCATCCTGCAGGGCTGCACCACTCACCAAGTTCGTAGAGAACGAGGGAAGGTACAGACCAGACAGGGTGCCCGAAGGGGCAGCCGGACACGGGAGGACAGTGGAGAAGTGAGACAGGACAGGACCCCCTGAGGGGTCAGCAAGGGAGACTGCAACCGGCCGGCCGAGCGGCGTAAGGGTAGTGCGGTCTCGAAAGAAGGAGCGAGAAGCCCCGGAGTCAAGTGTGAAAGTGAGGGAGGACGAGGACGACGCAGTACCTGAGAGCGCAGTCTCACCAGTACCTGAGAGCGCAGACGCACTGGCACCTAGAGCAGCAGCCTCACAAGCACCTAGCACAGCAGTACCAATGCCCGGGTCGGGCTGGAAACACCGGTAACCCTCATTCTCCTCACTATAAGTCACAGCATAGATAGCAGCAAGGATAGCATCAAAATCAAGATCAAAGATCGCTACACCAGCCCTAAGAAGCTCATCCCAGCGAGGGATCTCACTAGCCCCAGGGAACTGCCGACGCCAAGCGTCCGTCAGGCGGCTAAAGCAGCGCTGGGTGGCGTGGGCACCCCCACACTGCTCACCCGCGCGGTCGCCGGAACGAAGAACGTAGGTGCAGGGACCAGTACCCCCACCCCTCTGACGCCCAGCGTACCACTCACGAAGCTGCTGAGGCGGAGGGATGTCCCGCGAGCGCTGCTGCTGCTGCCGCTGCGAGCGCTGGCCACCACCACCGCCGCTACGCTGCTGGGTACCAACCCGACCAGCTCCACCTCCTCCACCACAACCGCCTCCTCCGCTGCCGCCTCCACCGCCTCCACCTCCGCCGCCTCCACCTCCGCCGCTGCCTCCACCACCACCGCTGCCACCACCACCACCGTCTCCGCCGCTGCTGCCACCACCACCACCACCCCCGCCACTAGTCCCGCCGCTACCCCCACTCCCTCCGCCGCCACCGCCGCCACCGCCACCGCCCCCTCCAGCTCCACCCGCGCCCTTGCCCCCCTTGCCCTTGCTGGAGCGACGTCTCCCACTAGGGGCAGACGCCGCGCCGACCGACTCAAGACCAAGCAGGTCGGCAGCAGCAGCAGAGGCAACAGAGGGCAGCAAGGGGGAAGGAGAGCACCCCTCAAAGATGGGGGTGCGAGGGTCACCACGAGAAGCACCTACAGCGACGATGCTCTTCTCCGCTGCGAGGAGGGCCTTCTCGAGGAGGTCGACGGTGAGGGTGGTGGGACAGACAGCGAGAAAGTGGTCCCTGACGACGCGAAGGGAGTCAGGGAGGCGCGCAACTACGTAGTAGAGAGGGATGTACATGGGGGGGGGGGTTCTTAGCGCAGAACTCAGCAGGAAGGGCGGCGCGGTAGCGAGTGTCACTAGTGCGGAGGTGCGTAATGAGGTCAGCAACAGTGGGAAAGGCAAAGAGGTCAGGAAAGAGGTAGGGAAGCATGAGACGGCTCAGTGCAGCAGTGGCAGGGGAGGAGTAGCGCGCAACTACAGCGTCGTACAAGGTCTGAGCACTTTTGTACTGGCTAAAGTGCGCACGCTCAGAGGTAGGGAGGTGGCGACGCACAGCAAGACGTGCAGCAGCATCGCGGGTGGCCCACTGAGAGCGGACAGAGGGATCAGCATCAGCAGCAGGAGCAGGAGAGGCGCCAGAGGTGAGGTCAAAGAGAGAAAGGTCGTCAGTCCTGTCGCACTGTAAGAACAGCTGCAGGTCGTCTAACAAGACCTCAAAATCAATGGCGCGACCCTCAGCGTCGAAAGCTAGGACACTAGGGGTAGCCATGGCGACGACAGCGACGCAGTGCAAGCAGTAGGGAAAGAGCTCGCAGTGACAGTGGGACTGTGCTCACCAGGCAGGGCAGGTCGTGCAGCTCTGCAGAAAGGCGGCTCGGTGACCGGGCGGCTCGGGTGCACAGCGGCTCGGCTCCCGGGCGGCTCGGCGGCTGGGCGGCTCGGGCGCAGGGCGGCTCGGCTCCCGGGCGACTTGGCGGCAGGGCGGCTCGGGTGCAGGGCGGCTCGGCTCCCGGGCGGCTCGGCGACAGGGCGGCTCGGGTGCAGGGCGGCTCGGGTCCCGGGCGGCTCGGCGACAGGGCGGCTCGGGCGTTGGGCGGCTCGGCTCCCGGGCGGTTCGGCTGCACTGCTGCCCGACTGCTGCAGGTGTGGCGGCGGGGCCGCGTGAGAGAGCCGGGGCGGGGACGCGTGAGGGCCGGCGGCGGGGCCGCGTGAGAGCCGGGGCGGGGCCGCTTCAGAGCCGGGGCGGGGCCGCTTCAGAGCCGGCGGCGGGGCCGCAAAAGAGCCGGCGGCGGGGCCGCTTGAGAGCCGGGGCAGGGGCCGCGTCAGGGCCGGCGTCGGGGCCGTAAGAGAGTCGGCGGCGGGGCCTGGAGAGGGCCGACGGCGGGGCCATGTGAGAGCCGGGGCGGGGCCGCAAGAGAGCCGGCGGCAGGGCCGCGTGAGAGCCGGGGCAGGGGCCGCGTAAGAGCCGGGACGGGGCCACGGAAGAGCCAGGGCGGGGCCGCGACAGAGCCGTCGGCGGGGCCGCGAGAAAGCCGGGGCGGGGCCGCGGGAGAGTCGGCGGCGGGGCCGTAGGAGAGCCGGCGGTGGGGCCGCGTAGGAGCCGGGGCGGGGCCGCGCTAGAGTAGGCGGCGGGGCCGCGTAAGAGCCTGGGCGGGGCCGCGACAGAGCCGTCGGCGGGGCCGCGTGAAGGCCGGGGCGGGGCCGCGTAGGAGCCGGGGCGGGGCCGCTTGAGAGCCGGGGCAGGGGCCGCGTCAGGGCCGGCGACGGGGCCGTAAGAGAGCCGGCGGCGGGGCCTGGAGAGGGCCGACGGCGGGGCCATGTGAGAGCCGGGGCGGGGCCGCAAGAGAGCCGGCGGCAGGGCCGCGTGAGAGCCGGGGCAGGGGCCGCGTAAGAGCCGGGACGGGGCCACGGAAGAGCCAGGGCGGGGCCGCGACAGAGCCGTCGGCGGGGCCGCGAGAAAGCCGGGGCGGGGCCGCGGGAGAGTCGGCGGCGGGGCCGTAGGAGAGCCGGCGGTGGGGCCGCGTAGGAGCCGGGGTGGGGCCGCGCTAGAGTAGGCGGCGGGGCCGCGTAAGAGCCTGGGCGGGGCCGCGACAGAGCCGTCGGCGGGGCCGCGTGAAGGCCGGGGCGGGGCCGCGTAGGAGCCGGGGCGGGGCCGCGTGAGAGCAGGCAGCGGGGCCGCGTAAAGGCCGGGGCGCGGCCGCGACAGAGTCGGCGGCGGGGCCGCGTGAGAGCCTGCGACGGGGCCGCGTAAGGGAGGGCGGCGGGGCCGCGTCAGTGGAGGCGGCTGAGCCGCAGGGGAAAAGGCGACCCGAGGGGTCGCTAAAAAAAAATCGCGCCTCGGGGCGCGCTTCGGTGGGCCCAAAAAAACGGTCCTTAGAAGGACCCGCTCTATACCATGTGAGAATAAACAAACAGGAATGAATGAACTAGCAGTGAAATGAGTACAAGTAGGAGACCCTAGAAGTGTGTACCCCTTATAGGCTAACCCACTGTAGCCTACACAAGCATAACATATATAATGTTTGACACGGTCAGTATGGGAACTTAGAGTGGAAATGCCTGGGAGAACGGAACCGCTCAGATCTCGCATAATAAACGGAATCTAGTGGTCTCACCCAAATATAAGGTAGGAAATATATTCATCTAGTGAACGTAAGGGTTTGAAAGGTAACTAACGCACATGTGTAGAGAAAATGGTGCATCGGCCAGTCTGGCCGGCATTTCGCACTCATAGTGCAGGTGGGGCCAGGGAGAACGGAAACGCTCGTTTCTCAAAAAGTAGAGGGAATCTAACGGTCTCACTCAATCAGAAGGTGGGAAATATATAAATCTAGTCGGCTAAAAAGGTTTGAAATGTATTCAACGCACATGTATAGAGAAAATGGTGCATTGGCCAGGTCGGTCAGTATCGGAACTTAAAATGCAAATGCTAGGGAGAACGGAAGCGCTCAGATCTCACATAGTACACGGAATCAAGTGGTCTCACTCAAATAGAAAGTAGGAAATATATTCATCTAGTGAACGTAAGGGTTTGAAAGGTAACTAACGCACATGTGTAGAGAAAATTGTGCATCGGCCAGTCTGGCCGGCATTTCGCACTTACAGTGCAACTAGGGCCAAGGAGAACGGAAACGCTCATTTCTCAAAAAGTAGAAGGAATCTAGCGGTCTCACTCGATCAGAAGGTGGGAAATATATAAATCTAGTGAGCTAATAAGGTTCGAAAGGAATCTAATGCATATGTATATGGAAAATGGTGCATTGGCCAGGTCGGTCAGTATGGGAACTTAGAGTGCAAATGCCAGGGAGAACGGAAGCGCTCAGATCTCGCATAGTACACGGAATCTAGTGGTCTCACTCAAATAGAAGGTAGGAAATAAATTCATCTAGTGAACGTAAAGGTTTGAAAGGTAACTAACGCACGTGTGTAGAGAAAATGGTGCATCGGCCAGTCTGGCCGGCATTTCGCACTTATAGTGCAGGTAGGGCCAAGGAGAACGGAAACGCTCATTTCTCAAAACGTAAAGGGAATCTAGCGGTCTCACTCGATCAGAAGGTGGGAAATATATAAATCTAGTGAGCTAATAAGGTTCCGAAGGAATCTAATGCATATGTATATCGAAAGTGGTGCATTGGCCAGGTTGGTTAGTATGGGAACTTAGAGTGCAAATGCCTGGGAGAACGGAACCGCTCAGATCTCGCATAATACACGGAATCTAGTGGTCGCACTCAAATATAAGATAGGAAATATATTCATCTAGTGACGTAAGGGTTTGAAATGTAACTAACGCACATGTGAAGAGAAAATGGTGTCAGATTATTATAGCTGATGCATGTTTGTAGGCTATAGTGGGGTAGCACATATGGGGTACAGTTTGCTAGGGTTGTATTTGTACCCAACTCTGACTTAGTCAATTCATTCCTCTGCTCATAGTTTCACATGGTATAGAGCTAGGTCCCTCCAGGACCGAATTTTTTTTTTTTTGGGCCCACCGAAGCGCGCCCCCCGAGGCGCGCCCTTTTTGTTTTAGCGACCCTTCGGGTCGCCCTCTCCCCTTACGCGGCCCCGCGCTGGCCCCTTACGCGGCCCTGCGCCGCCGGCTCCTACGCGGCCCCGCGCCGGCCTCTTACGCGGCTCCGAGCCGGCCCCTTACGCGGCCCCGCGCCGGCCTCCTTCTCGGCCCCGCCGCCGGCCTCCTACACGGCCCGCCGCAGGCCTCCTACTCGGCCCGCCACCGGCCTCCTACACGGCCCGCCGCCGGCCTCCTACTCGGCCCGCCGCCGGCTCCTACACGGCCCCGCCGCCGGCTCCTACTCGGCTCCGCCGCCGGCCTCCTACACGGCCCGCCGCCGGCCTCCTACACGGCCCGGCCCCGGCTCCTACTCGGCCCGCCGCCGGCCCCCTACTCGGCCCGCCGCCGGCCTCCTACACGGCCCTGCCGCCGGCCTCCTACTCGGCCCGTCGCCGGCCTCCTACTCGGCCCACCGCCGGCCTCCTACTCGGCCCGCCGCCGGCCTCCTACACGGCCCTGCCGCCGGCCTCCTACACGGCCCTGCCGCCGGCCTCCTACTCGGCCCGTCGCCGGCCTCCTACTCGGCCCGCCGCCGGCTCCTACCTGGCCCTACCGCCGGCCCTACCGCCGGCCTTGTCCCGGCCCCGCCACTGCACTGCAGCCGAGCCGCCCAGCAGCAGCAGAGCCGCCCAGCAGCAGCCGAGCCGCCCAGCAGCAGCCGAGCCGCCCAGCAGCAGCCGAGCCGCCCAGCAGCAGCCGAGCTGCCCAGCAGCAGCCGAGCCGCCCAGCAGCAGCCGAGCCGCCCCGCAGTAGCCGAGCCGCCCCGCAGTAGCCGAGCCGCCCGGTACCTGAGCAGCCCGAGCCGCCTGAGCTGCACGAGCAGCCCGAGCCGCCTGCTGCTGACCTACCCGACTCTCCCATCCCGGTGAGACTTTCAGCTGCTGCTATGGCCACCCCCAATGTTCTCACTTTTGACGCTGAGGGGAGGGCCATTGACTTTGCCGTCTGGATCGAGGATCTGCAGCTGTACTTACTGTGTGATGCGGTAGATGAGGTCTCTCTCTTTGACTTTGTCTCTGGCGCTGTCCCTGCCCCGCCTGCTGATGCTGACTCTGCCGTTCGCTCCAAGTGGGCGACCCGCGATGCTGCTGCACGTCTTGCTGTGCGTCGCCACCTCCCTTCCTCTGAGCGTGCCCACTTTAGTCAGTGCAAGACCGCTCAGGCCTTGTACGACGCTGTAGTTGCGCGCTACTCCTCCCCTTCCTCCGCTACCCTTAGCCGCCTCATGCTACCGTTTCTCTTCCCTGACCTCGCTTCCTTTCCCACTGTCGCTGACCTCGTTACCCACCTCCGCGCTAGTGACACCCGCTACCGCGCTGCCCTTCCTGCTGAGTTCCGCGCTGCGAACCCTCCTCCCATGTACATCACTCTCTACTTTCTCGTCACCCGTCTTCCTGAGTCCCTTCGTGTCGTTAGGGACCAGTTTCTCTCTGTCTGTCCCACCACTCTCACTGTCGACCTCCTTGAGGAGTCCCTGCTAGCGGCTGAGAAGAGTATTGTCGCTGTAGGGGCCTCTCGGGGTGACCCTCGCACCCCCATCTTTGAGGGGTGTGGTCCCTCCCCCCTGCTGCCCTCTGTCGCCTCTGCCGCTGCGGCCGACCTCGTTGGTTTTGAGTCGGTCGGCGCGGCGTCTGCCCCCAGTGGCAGACGCCGCACTGGCAAGGGCAAGGGGGGCAAGGGAGCGGGTGGAGCCAGAGGGGGCGGTGGAGGAGGCGGTGGGGGTGGAGGGGGGAGTGGGGGTGGCGGGGGGGGTGGTGGCGGGAGTGGAGGTAGTAGTGGCGGCGGTGGAGGCGGAGGTGGCGGCGGAGGTGGTAGCGGAGGAGGCGGTGGGAGCGGTGGGAGCGACGGTCCTGGTGGGGGAGGTGGCGGTGGCGACGGGGGTGGCGGTGGAGGCGGGGGTGGCGGTGGAGGAGGGGGTCGGAGTGGCTCGTCCCAGCGGAGCAGCTCTGGGGGTGGTCAGCGCCAGCAGCAGCAGCAGCAGCAGCCACAGCAGCAGCCGCAGCAGCAGCAGCGCTCTCGCACCGTCCCCGGCCCTCAGCAGCTCCGTGAGTGGTACTTGCAGCGTCAGCGCGGTGGTGCGCTTGGTCCCTGCCCCTACGTTCTTCGCACTGGTGACCGTGCAGGGGAGAGGTGTGGAGGCGCCCACACAGCCCGTCGCTGCTTTGGCCGCCTGACCGACGCCTGGCGTCAGCAGTTTCCGGAGGCCGCTGAGATCCCCCGCTGGGGAGAGCTGTCTAGGGCTGGTGTAGCTATTTATGATCTTGATTTTGATGCTATTCTCTCTGCTATGTATGCTGTGACTGGTAGTGATGAGGATGACTGTTACCGGTGTTTCCCGCCCGACCCGGGCATTGGTACTGCCGCGTCAGGTACTAGTGAGGCTGCTGCTCTAGGTGCCAGTGCGTCTGTGCTTTCAGGTACTGGTGAGTCCGCCCTCTCAGGTACTGTGTCGGCTTCGGCCTCTCACACCTTCACCCTTGACTCTGGAGCGTCTCGCTCCTTCTTTAGGGACCGCACCACTCTCACGCCGCTGAGTCGGCCGGTTGCGGTGTCCCTGGCGGACCCCTCTGGGGGGCCTGTCCTGTCTCGCTTCTCCACTGTCCTCCCGTGTCCGGCGGCCCCCTCTGGCACCCTGACTGGTCTCTACCTCCCCTCGTTCTCGACGAACTTGGTGAGTGGTGCTGACCTCCAGGATGCAGGTGTCCACCAGTTCACCCCTGCTCGTCAGCGGGTGACCCACTGTACGGAGGCGGATACAGGTCGCCACCTGGCTACGTTTACACGTCGGCCGGGATCGAGCCTGTACACACTGACCACTGCTTCTCCTCCAGGTACTGCGTCTGGTAGAGCCCCTTCGTCTGGTCAGGTGTTTGCTGCAGCGTCCAGGTCTGGTCCTGAGTCTGCCCCTTGTTCGTGTCGTCGTCTGTCTCACGAGACCCTCCTCTGGCACCACCGCCTTGGCCACCCCTCTCTGCTTCGGCTCAGAGGCATGGCCTCGCGGGTCCTTGTGTCTGGTCTTCCCCGGTCCCTCCCTCCCCTTCCTCCGGGCCCTGGCCCTGCCTGTGTCCCCTGTGTCGAGGGGCGCCAGCGTGCTGCCCCTCACTCCTCCCAGTTTCCTCCGACAGAGGCCCCGTTGCAGACGCTTCACATGGACGTGTGGGACCCAGCCCGCGTCCGTGGACAGGGTCAGGAGCGCTACTTCCTGCTAGTGGTTGACGACTACTCGCGTTACACCACAGTCTTCCCCTTGCGCAGCAAGGGTGAGGTCACTCAGGTGTTGATCGACTGGATCCGCGCAGCTCGTCTTCAGCTTCGGAGAAGCTTTGGCTCTGACTTCCCTGTCTTGCGTCTGCACTCGGACAGAGGCGGAGAGTTCTCCTCGGCCCTCCTGAGTACCTACTGTCGTGTGCGAGGCATCCGTCAGACCTTCACCCTTCCGGACTCACCACAGCAGAATGGGATCGCTGAGCGCCGCATTGGCATGGTCATGGACGTCGCTCGTACGTCCATGATGCATGCGGCTGCTCCCCATTTTCTGTGGCCGTTTGCGGTCAGGTACGCTGCGCACCAGATCAACCTCCACCCCAGGGTCTCTCGACCGGAGACCTCCCCAGCTCTGTTGTGGACGGGGAAGGTTGGCGATGCGTCGGCGTTCCGGGTCTGGGGATCTCGGGCGTTTGTTCGCGACCTGTCTGCGGACAAGCTGTCCCCTCGTGCTTCTCCCTGCGTCTTCCTCGGGTTCCCCCCCGACGCCCCTGGGTGGCAGTTTTACCACCCCACCTCTCGACGTGTTCTGTCCTCCCAGGACGTCACGTTCGACGAGTCGGTACCCTACTACCGCCTCTTCCCCTACCGCACTCCGTCCCTCCCCCCACCCCCCCTCTTCTTGGTACCAGGTCCCCCCCCAGTAGTCCCCCTCCCCCCTCAGGGTCCTGCCCCTTCAGGTGTGTCTCAGGTAGACGCGGTCGAGCCTGTCGAGGTCACTGGTGACTCCGGTGCTGCTGCGGGAGCTGAGCCTGGGGGTGCGGAGTCTAGGGGTGCTGAGCCTGGGGGTGCGGAGTCTGGGGGTGCTGGGCCTGGGGGTGCTGGGCCTGGGGGTGCTGAGCCTGGGGGTGCTGTGCCTGGGGGTGCTGTGTCTGGGGGTACTGAGCCTGGGGGTGCTGAGCCGGGAGGTGCCGAGCCTGGAGGTGCTGTGCCTGGGGGTGCTTCGTCTCACCGGGAGCCGCTCTCTCCACAGGAGCTGCGTGAGTGGTTTGCCCGGCGCTGGAGGCGTGCCGCTGGTGCTGGTGGTTCTTCGGCTGCGGAGGGCGCTGCTGCCACGCGACCTGGCGGTGCTCGTCCTGTGGGTGCTGGAGCTGCTGGGTCTGAGTGTTCTCCTGGAGCTGGTCCTGCTGAGGACGTTGGCGCTGAGCCTGCGGTTGGTGGTCCGACTGACGGTGCTCCTGGTGCTGCTGCTGGAGGTTCTGGAGCTTCTGGTGGTTCTGCTGGAGGTGCTGCTGGAGTGGGTGCTCCTGCCGGGGGTGCTGGTGCTGTTCCTGCTGTTTCTGGCGTCGCCGCGCGGCCTCGACCGTACTTCGTTCCGCTCCTGCAGCAGGTTCTTGGTCTTACACCTCCTCCTCCTTCCTTAGAGGGTCCGCAGCCTGTCCGGTCACAGCCACAGCTACAGCCTGCCTCCCCTTTGCCTGCTCCTTCTCCCTACGCTGGTCCGACTGGAGGTCTTACTGAGCGTCGTGAGCCTGCGTCTCGTCCTGCGTCGCCTGTTCGTACTGAGCGCGCTAGTGGTCGCGGGTCGCGTCAGCGTCCTCCTCCTGTCCCTGGCACGCACCGGATGTCACTGCGTCCGTCCACTGCTCCTCTGCGTGCCCCTTTGCCTTCTCCTCCTGCTTCCTCTCTTCCTGCTCTTGCCGACCCGGAGTCGGACTCTCTTCGTGCTGCCAGTCCTACTGTCACGCGTCTCCTTGCTACTGCTGTCACTGACCCTTCCTTCGAGTCGTCTGCTGCGTCTGCCCTTGTCACTGAGCTTGTCGACTTTGCTGCGCGCTGTCGTCTAGACTACGCTGCTCGTCTTGTCGCTGAGTCTGAGTCCGCCTGTCCTCCGTCCGTCGGGGGTGAGTGTGCCCTTGGCACGGACGTCCTAGAGGACAGGCAGGAGGAGTTACAGTGTCTGGCTGCTGCTTCACCTCATCTCGCGTCTGTACTGCTTGCTCCTGAGGGAGACCCGGATGCACTAGACATCCCGACTCCGCGCTCTTACGCGGAGGCCGTAGAGGGTCCCTACTCCTCTCAGTGGCAGGCAGCTATGGATGCAGAGATGGCTTCCTGGAAGTCCACAGGCACCTACGTTGACGCGGTTCCCCCTCCTGGGGCGAACATCGTCAGTGGCATGTGGATCTTCAGGGTGAAGCGGCCGCCGGGCTCGCCGCCTGTCTTCAAGGCGCGTTACGTGGCTCGTGGCTTCAGTCAGCGGCAGGGAGTTGACTACTTTCAGACCTTCTCTCCCACCCCGAAGATGACCACTCTTCGGGTGCTGCTGCACATTGCCGCTCAGCGCGACTACGAGCTTCACTCTCTCGACTTCAGCACTGCGTTCCTGCAGGGTAGCCTGCACGAGGAGATCTGGCTGCGCCGTCCGCCTGGCTTCACTGGGACTTTCCCTCCTGGTACCCAGTGGAGCCTCCGACGGCCAGTCTACGGTCTCCGCCAGGCACCGCGTGAGTGGCACGACACACTGAGGACTACGCTTGCGGCTCTTGGGTTTGCTCCTTCTACTGCTGACCCGTCGCTGTTTCTTCGCACCGACACTTCCCTGCCGCCGTTCTACATCCTCGTGTACGTCGACGACTTGGTCTTTGCCACAGCGGACACTGCTGGACTCGCCTACGTGAAGTCCGAGCTGCTGAAGAGACACACGTGCACAGACCTGGGTGAACTGCGCAGCTACCTTGGCTTGCAGATCACTCGGGACAGAGCACGCCGCACCATTACCCTGACTCAGTCACACATGGTGCAGCAGGTCCTTCAGCGCTTCGGCTTCACGTACTCCTCGCCTCAGGCCACTCCTCTGCCTACTCGCCACTCACTCTCAGCTCTGCCTTCGGATGAGTCCGTAGAGTCGAGTGGTCCGTATGCAGAGCTTGTTGGCTGCCTCATGTACCTGATGACCTGCACTCGACCTGACCTTGCATACCCTCTGAGCATCCTTGCACGCTATGTTGCTCCTGGGAGACACCGACCAGAGCACATGGCTGCAGCGAAGAGGGTATTGCGCTACCTGTGCAGTACGTCGGGCATGGGGCTAGTGCTTGGAGGGCGGAGTCCAGTGGTCCTTACTGGGCACGCAGACGCTTCTTGGGCTGACGACCAGGCTACGCAGCGGTCGTCACAGGGTTACACCTTCAGCCTTGGTTCCGGCTCTGTCTCGTGGCGGTCTACTCGCTCGTCTTCGGTTCTCGGCTCCAGTTGTGAGGCTGAGATCTACGCCGGGGCCATGGCTGCACAGGAGCTTCGCTGGCTCACCTACCTGCTGACTGACCTTGGAGAGCTGCCTCGTTCTCCTCCAGTGCTGTACGTAGACAACAAGGCCATGTTGGCCTTGTGTCGAGAGCAGCGCTTGGAGCACAGAACGAAGCACATTGCTCTCCGCTACTTCCTTGCTCGTGAGCTGCAGCAGCGTGGTCAGTTGCGACTTGCTTACGTGGCCTCTGAGGCCAACACTGCTGATGTGTTCACCAAGGCACTTGCGCCTTGCGACCATCAGCGCTTTTGTACCCAGCTGGGTCTTGTACCTGTCTTGCCTCACTTGCTCTCTTCTTGACTTTACTTGTACTTTGACATATATATACCTGCTCTTGCTTGTCTAGTTTTATATATATGTCTTTACTCCTGCATGTGAACTGGCCTCTGGCCTTGCTCTTGTGCTCGGACTGTGTGGTGACTTTGTGATCCACCCTGAGCTTGTTTTGCTTTGCTTGACTGGTCTTGTGACCCCTTGTTCTCCCCCACTTTGCCTATGGGGGTGTGTCAGATTATTATAGCTGATGCATGTTTGTAGGCTATAGTGGGGTAGCACATATGGGGTACAGTTTGCTAGGGTTGTATTTGTACCCAACTCTGACTTAGTCAATTCATTCCTCTGCTCATAGTTTCACAAATGGTGCATCGGCCAGTCTGGCCGGCATTTCGCACTCATAGTGCAGGTGGGGCCAGGGAGAACGGAAACGCTCGTTTCTCAAAAAGTGGAGGCAATCTAACGATCTCACTCGATCAGAAGGTGGAAAATATATAAATCTAGTCAGCTAAAAAGGTTTGAAATGTATTCAACGCACATGTATAGAGAAAATGGTGCATTGGCCAGGTCGGTCAGTATCGGAACTTAAAATGCAAATGCCATGGAGAACGGAAGCGCTCAGATCTTGCATAGTACACAGAATCAAGTGGTCTCACTCAAATAGAAAGTAGGAAATAAATTCATCTAGTGAACGTAAGGGTTTGAAAGGTAACTAACGCACATGTGTAGAGAAAATTGTGCATCGGCCAGTCTGGCCGGCATTTCGCACTTATAGTGCAACTAGGGCCAAGGAGAACGGAAACGCTCATTTCTCGAAAAGTAGAGGGAATCTAGCGGTCTCACTTGATCAGAAGGTGGGAAATATATAAATCTAGTAAGCTAATAAGGTTTGAAAGGAATCTAATGCATATGTATATGGAAAATGGTGCATTGGCCAGGTCGGTCAGTATGGGAACTTAGAGTGCAAATGCTAGGGAGAACGGAAGCGCTCAGATCTCGCATAGTACACGGAATCTAGTGGTCTCACTTAAATAGAAGGTAGGAAATAAATTCATCTAGTGAACGTAAGGGTTTCAAAGGTAACTAACGCACATGTGTAGAGAAAATGGTGCATCAGCCAGTCTGGCCGGCATTTCGCACTTTTAGTGCAACTAGGGCCAAGGAGAACGGAAACGCTCATTTCTCAAAAAGTAAAGGGAATCTAGCGGTCTCACTCGATCAGAAGGTGGGAAATATATAAATCTAGTGAGCTAATAATGTTCAGAAGGAATCTAATGCATATGTATATGGAAAGTGGTGCATTGGCTAGGTCGGTCAGTATGGGAACTTAGAGTGCAAATGCCTCGGAGAACGGAACCGCTCAGATCTCGCATAATACATGGAATATAGTGGTCTCACTCAAATATAAGGTAAGAAATATATGCATCTAGTGAATGTAAGGGTTTGAAAGGTAACTAACGCACATGTGTAGAGAAAATTGCGCATCGGCCAGTCTGGCCGGCATTTCGCACTTATAGTGCAAGTAGGGCCAAGGAGAACGGAAACGCTCATTTCTCAAAAAGTAGAGGGAATCTAGCGGTCTCACTCGATCAGAAGGTGGGAAATATATAAATCTAATGAGCTAATAAGGTTTGAAAGGAATCTAATGAATATGTATATGGAAAAGGTGCATTGGCCAGGTCGGTCAGTATGGGAACTTAGAGTGCAAATGCCAGGGAGAACGGAAGAGCTCAGATCTCGCATAGTACACGGAATCTAGTGGTCTCACTCAAATAGAAGGTAGGAAATAAATTCATCTAGTGGACGTAAGGGTTTGAAAGGTAACTAACGCACATGTGTAGAGAAAATGGAGCATCGGCCGGTCTCGCCGGCATTTCGCACTTATAGTGCAAGTAGGGCCAAGGAGAACGGAAACGCTCATTTCTCAAAAAGTAAAGGAAATCTAGCAGTCTCACTCGATCAGAAGGTGGGAAATATATAAATCTAGAGAGCTAATAAGGTTCGAAAGGAATCTAATGCATATGTATATGGAAAATGGTGCATTGGCCAGGTCGGTCAGTATGGGAACTTAGAGTGCAAATGCCAGGGAGAACGGAAGCGCTCAGATCTCGCATAGTACACGGAATCTAGTGGTCTCACTCAAATAGAAGGTAGGAAATAAATTCATCTAGTGAACGTAAGGGTTTGAAAGGTAACTAACGCACATGTGTAGAGAAAATGGAGCATCGGCCAGTCTGGCCGGCATTTCGCACTCATAGTGCAAGTAGGGCCAAGGAGAACGGAAACGCTCATTTCTCAAAAAGTAAAGGGAATCTAGCACTCTCACTCGATCAGAAGGTGGGAAATATATAAATCTAGTGAGCTTATAAGGTTCGAAAGGAATCTAATGCATATGTATATGGAAAATGGTGCATTGGCCAGGTCGGTCAGTATGGGAACTTAGAATGCAAATGCCAGGGAGAACGGAAGCGCTCAGATCTCGCATAGTACACAGAATCTAGTGGTCTCACTCAAATAGAAGGTATGAAATAAATTCGTCTAGTGAACGTAAAGGTTTGAAAGGTAACTAACGCACATGTGTAGAGAAAATGGTGCATCGGCCAGTCTGGCCGGCATCTCGCACTTATAGTGCAAGTAGGGCCAAGGAGAACAGAAACGCTCATTTCTCAAAAAGTAAAGGGAATCTAGCGGTCTCACTCGATCAGAAGGTGGGAAATATATAAATCTAGTTAGCTAATAAGGTTCGAAAGGAATCTAATGCATATGTATATGAAAAGTGGTGCATTGGCCAGGTCGGTCAGTATGGGAACTTAGAGTGCAAATGCCAGGGAGAACGGAAGCGCTCAGATCTTGCATAGTACACGGAATCTAGTGGTCTCACTCAAATAGAAAGTAGGAAATAAATTCATCTAGTGAATGTAAGGGTTTGAAAGGTAACTAACGCACATGTGTAGAGAAAATGGAGCATCGGCCAGTCTGGCCGGCATTTCGCACTCATAGTGCAAGTAGGGCCAAGGAGAACGGAAACGCTCATTTCTCAAAAAGTAAAGGGAATCTAGCACTCTCACTCGATCAGAAGGTGGGAAATATATAAATCTAGTGAGCTTATAAGGTTCGAAAGGAATCTAATGCATATGTATATGGAAAATGGTGCATTGGCCAGGTCGGTCAGTATGGGAACTTAAAGTGCAAATGCCTGGGAGAAAGGAACCGCTCAGATCTCGCATAATACACGGAATCTAGTGGTCTCACTCAAATATAAGGTAGGAAATATATTCATCTAGTGAACGTAAGGGTTTGAAAGGTAACTAACGCACATGTGTAGAGAAAATGGTGCATCGGCCAGTCTGGCCGGCATTTCGCACTTATAGTGCAGGTGGGGCCAGGGAGAACGGAAACGCTCGTTTCTCAAAGAGTAGAGGGAATCTAATGGTCTCACTCGATCAGAAGGTGGGAAATATATAATTCTAGTCAGCTAAAAAGGTTTGAAATGTATTCAACGCACATGTATAGAGAAAATGGTGCATTGGCCAGGTCGGTCAGTATCGGAACTTAAAATACAAATGCTAGGGAGAACGGAAGCGCTCAGATCTCGCATAGTACACGGAATCAAGTGGTCTCACTCAAATAGAAAGTAGGAAATATATTCATCTAGTGAACGTAAGGGTTTGAAAGGTAAATAACGCACATGTGTAGAGAAAATGGTGCGTCGGCCAGTCTGGCCGGCATTTCGCACTTATAGTGCAAGTAGGGCCAAGGAGAACGGAAACGCTCATTTCTCAAAAAGTAAAGGGAATCTAGCGGTCTCACTCGATCAAAAGGTGGGAAATATATAAATCTAGTGAGCTAATAAGGTTTGAAAGGAATCTAATGCATATGTATATGGAAAATGGTGCATTGGCCAGGTCGGTCAGTATGGGAACTTAGAGTGCAAATGCCAGGGAGAACGGAAGCGCTCAGATCTCGCATAGTACACGGAATCTAGTGGTCTCACTCAAATAGAAGGTAGGAAATAAATTCATCTAGTGAACGTAAAGGTTTGAAACGTAACTAACCTACATGTGTAGAGAGAATGGTGCATCGGCCAGTCTGGCCGGCATTTCGCACTTATAGTGCAAGTAGGGCCAAGGAGAACGAAAACGCTCATTTCTCAAAAAGTAAAGGGAATCTAGCGGTTTCACTCGATCAGAAGATGGGAAATATATAAATCTAGTGAGCTAATAAAGTTCGAAAGGAATCTAATGCATATGTATATGGAAAATGGTGCATTGGCCAGGTCGGTCAGTATGGGAACTTAGAGTGCAAATGCCAGGGAGAACGGAAGCGCTCAGATCTCGCATAGTACACGGAATCTAGTGGTCTCACTCAAATAGAAGGTAGGAAATAAATTCATCTAGTGAACGTAAAGGTTTGAAAGGTAACTAACCTACATGTGTAGAGAAAATGGTGCATCGGCCAGTCTGGCCGGCATTTCGCACTTATAGTGCAAGTAGGGCCAAGGAGAACGGAAACGCTCATTTCTCAAAAAGTAGAGGGAATCTAGCGGTCTCACTCGATCAGAAGGTGGGAAATATATAAATCTAGTGAGCTAATAAGGTTCGAAAGGAATCTAATACATATGTATATGGAAAATGGTGCATTGGCCAGGTCGGTCAGTATGGGAACTTAGAGTGCAAATGACATGGACGTGGACGTGGACGTGGACGTGGAGATGGACATGGACATGGACGTGGACATGGACATGGACGTGGACATGGACGTGGATGTGGACATGGACGTGGACGTGTCCATGTCCATGTCCACGTCCACGTCCACGTCTATGTCCACGTCCACGTTCACGTCCACGCCCATGTCTATGTCCATGTCCACGTCCACGTCCATGTCCACGTCCACGTCCATGTCCAAGTCCATGTCCCTGTCTACGTCCACGTCCACGTCCATGTCCACGTCCACGTCCTCGTCCACGTCCAGGTCTACGTCCATGTCTACGTCCACGTCCACGTCCATGTCCACGTCCACGTCCATGTCCACGACCACGTCCACGTCCACGACCACGTCCACGTCCACGTCCACGTCCACGTCCACGTCTAAGTCCATGTCCACGTCCACGTCCACGTCCACGTCCACATCCACGACCATGTCTTCGTCCACGTCCACGTCCACGTCCATGTCCACGTCCATGTCCACGTCTACGTCCACGTCTACGTCTACGTCCACGTCCACGTCCACGTCCACGTCCATGTCCACGTCCACGTCCACGTCCAAGTCCACGTCCACGTCCATGTCCACGTCCACGTCCACGTCCATGTCCACGTCCACGTCCACGTCCATGTCCACGTCCATGTCCACGTCCATGTCCACGTCCATGTCCACGTCCACGTCCACGTCCATGTCCACGTCCACGTCCACGTCCATGTCCACGTCCACGTCCACGTCCACGTCCACTCCACGTCTACCTCAACGTCCATGTCCACGTCCACGTCCACGTCCACGTCCATGTCCACGTCCACGTCCACGTCCACGTCCACGTCAACGTCCATGTCCACGTCCATGTCCCATTCACGTCCATGTCCACGTCCAAGTTCTCCACGTCCACGTCCACGTCCACGTCCACGTCCACGTCGACGTCTACGTCCACGTCCACGTCCACGTCCACGTCCACGTCTACGTCCATGTCCACGTCCATGTCCACGTCCACGTCCATGTCCACGTCCACGTCCATGTCCACGTCCATGTCCATGTCCATGTCCACGTCCACGTCCACGTCCACGACCACGTCCATGTCATTTGCACTCGAAGTTCCCATACTGACCGACCTGGCCAATGCACCATTTTCCATATACATATGCATTAGATTCCTTTCAAACCTTTTTAGCTCACTAGATTTATAAATTTCCCACCTTCTGATCGAGTGAGACCGCTAGATTCCCTCTACTTTTTGAGAAATAAGCGTTTCCGTACTCCTTGGCCCTAG
Organism: Closterium sp. NIES-65; assembly: GCA_948144175.1. Lineage (NCBI taxonomy): Eukaryota > Viridiplantae > Streptophyta > Zygnematophyceae > Desmidiales > Closteriaceae > Closterium > Closterium sp. NIES-65. The sequence continues at coordinate 32,564 of CANXME010000874.1, forward strand.
TTGCACTATCAGTGCGAAATGCCGGCTAGACTGGCAGACGCACAATTTTCTCTACACATGTGAGTTAGTTACCTTTCAAACCCTTATGTTCACTAGATGAATATATTTCCTACTTTCTATTTGGGTGAGACCACTTGATTCCGTGTACTATGCGAGATCTGAGCTCTTCCGTTCTCCCTGGCATTTGCATTTTAAGTTCCGATACTGACCGACCTGGCCAATGCACCATTTTCTCTATACATGTGCGTTGAATACATTTCAAACCTTTTTAGCTGACTAGATTGATATATTTCCCACCTTCTGATTGAGTGAGACGGTTAGATTCCCTCTACTTTTTGAGAAACGAGCGTTTCCGTTCTCCCTGGCCCCACCTGCACTATGAGTGCGAAATGCCGGCCAGACTGGCCGATGCACCATTTTCTCTACACATGTGCGTTAGTTACCTTTCAAACCCTTACGTTCACTAGATGAATATATTTCCTACCTTATATTTGAGTGAGACCACTAGATTCCGTTTATTATGCGAGATCTGAGCGGTTCCGTTCTCCCAGGCATTTGCACTCTAAGTTCCCATACTGACCGACCTGGCCAATGCACCATTTTCCATATACATATGCATTAGATTCCTTTCGAACCTTATTAGCTTACTAGATTTATATATTTCCCACCTTCTGATCGAGTGAGACCACTAGATTCCCTCTTCTTTTTGAGAAATGAGCGTTTCCGTTCTCCTTGGCCCTAGTTGCACTATAAGTGCGAAATGCCGGCCAGACTGGCCGATGCACAATTTTCTCTACACATGTGCGTTAGTTACCTTTCAAACCCTCACGTTCACTAGATGTTCCTACTTTCTATTTGAGTGAGACCACTTGATTCCGTGTACTATGCGAGATCTGAGCGCTTCCGTTCTCCCTGGCATTTGCATTTTAAGTTCCGATACTGACCGACCTGGCCAATGCACCATTTTCTCTATACATGTGCGTTGAATACATTTCAAACCTTTTTAGCTGACTAGATTTATATATTTCCCACCTTCTGATCGAGTGAGACCGTTAGATTCCCTCTACTTTTTGAGAAACGAGCGTTTCCGTTATACCTGGCCCAACCTGCACTATGAGTGCGAAATGCCGGCCAGACTGGCCGATGCACCATTTTCTCTACACATGTGCATTAGTTACCTTTCAACCCTTACGTTCACTAGATGAATATATTTCCTACCTTATATTTGAGTGAGACCACTAGATTCCGTGTATTATGCGAGATCTGAGCGGTACCGTTCTCCCAGGCATTTGCACTCTAAGTTCCCATACTGACCGACCTGGCCAATGCACCACTTTCCATATACATATGCATTAGATTCCTTCTCAACCTTATTAGCTCACTAGATTTATATATTTCCCACCTTTTGATCGAGTGATCCCGCTAGATTCCCTTTACTTTATGAGAAATGAGCGTTTCCGTTCTCCTTGGCCCTACTTGCACTCTGAGTGCGAAATGCCGGCCAGACTGGCCGATGCACAATTTTCTCTACACATGTGCGTTAGTTACGTTTCAAACCCTTACGTCCACTAGATGAATTTATTTCCTACCTTACATTTGAGTGAGACCACTAGATTCCGTGTATTATGCGAGATCTGAGCGGTTCTGTTCTCCCAGGCATTTGCACTGAAGTTGTCATACTGACCGACCTGGCCAATGCACCACTTTCCATATACATATGCATTAGATTCCTTTCAAACCTTATTAGCTCACTAGATTTATATATTTCCCACCTTTTGATCGAGTGAGACCGCTAGATTCCCTTTACTTTTTGAGAAATGAGCGTTTCCGTTCTCCTTGGCCCTACTTGCACTATAAGTGCGAAATGCCGGCCAGACTGGCCGATGCACCATTTTCTCTACACATGTGCGTTAGTTACCTTTCAAACCCTTACGTTCACTAGATGAATTTATTTCCTACCTTCTATTTGAGTGAGACCACTAGATTCTGTGTACTATGCGAGATCTGAGCGCTTCCATTCTCCCTGGCATTTGCACTCTAAGTTCCCATACTGACCGACCTGGCCAATGCACCACTTTCCATATACATATACATTAGATTCCTTCCAAACCTTATTAGCTCACTAGATTTTTATATTTCCCACCTTTTGATCGAGTGATCCGGCTAGATTCCCTTTACTTTCTGAGAAATGAGCGTTTCCGTTCTCCTTGGCCCTACTTGCACTATAAGTGCGAAATGCCGGTCAGACTGGCCGATGCACAATTTTCTCTACACATGTGCGTTAGTTACCTTTCAAACCCTTATGTTCACTAGATGAATATATTTCCTACCTTATATTTGAGTGAGACCACTAGATTCCGTTTATTATGCGAGATCTGAGCGGTTCTGTTCTCCCAGGCATTTGCACTCTAAGTTCCCATACTGACCGACCTGGCCAATGCACCATTTTCCATATACATATGCATTAGATTCCTTTCGAACCTTATAAACTCACTAGATTTATATATTTCCCACCTTCTAATCGAGTGAGACCGCTAGATTCCCTTTACTTTTTGAGAAATAAGCGTTTCCGTTCTCCTTGGCCCTACTGTGAAAATAGTAGAAGGTGGGGCCTAGGCTTAGTAGCCTAGGCCCACACTAGGAGGTAGGCAAGGTGAGTTCGAGTGGGGGTTTCTCCTAGGGGAGAGTATCGAGAAATTGGAAGGGAAGTGATTTCACTAGCAAGAGTTGGGATACAAGTACAAAGCCCCAAATTGGGTTGTACTCATTACAGAGTACCCCACTGCAGGCTAGACAGCAAATATATTCTGACACACCCCCATAGCCAAAGTGGGGTGTAATCAGCAGAGCAGGCAAAGTAGTACAAGCTCAGGGTGGATCACAATGTCACCACACATTCTGAGCACAAGTTAAAGAAGCAATAGTTAAAGTGCACAATTATCAGCAAAGCTAGTGGTGGTCAAAATGGGCAAGTGAGGAGGAGGAGGGAGAGTGAGAGAAGAGGAGATGGGAGGCGACTGCTGAAGCTGCAGACACACGGGCAACAGGAGCGGCTGGCACAGTGGCTACCGGGACAGCGCCCCGGACTACTGGAGTAACTGGCTCGGCGGCTACGAAGAGCGGCAGGAGCAACGGACCCACGGGCGACAGGCGCAGCAGGCTCAGTGAGCTACCAGGACAGCGCCCCGGACTACAGGTGCTGCGGACTACAAGACGGCAGCCTCCGCTCAACCTCCCACAAACAGTTCCACCCCCCTGACACACACCCGCTGCTACACCCCTAGCTCCACTCCCACGCACCCCCCTTAAACCCTAAACCCCAGTCTCCCACACAACCACCCCCCTCAGCGACAGCTGCAGCAGTGGGAGACGACGGAGGAGGAGAAGGAAGGGGCGACACAAACGGAGCACCCCCACACCCGCAAACGGGGGGGGGGGGGGGGGGGGGGACAGTGCGCACGAGGGCGCAGACAGTAGCAGAGCGCACGAGGGCGCGAGCACGAGGCACGGGCAGCAACAGGCACGGGCAGCAAAGGCACGGGCAGCACAGGCACGGGCAGCACAGGCAGCACAGGCACGGGCAGCACAGGCACGGGCAGCACAGGCACGGGCAGCACAGGCACGGGCAGCAACAGGCACAGGCAGCACAGGCACGGGCAGCACAGGCACGGGCAGCACAGGCACGGGCAGCACAGGCACGGGCAGCAACAGGCACGGGCAGCACAGGCACGGGCAGCACAGGCACGGGCAGCAACAGGCACGAGCAGCAACAGGCACGGGCAGCACAGGCACGGGCAGCACAGGCACGGGCAGCACAGGCACGGGCAGCACAGGCACGGGCAGCAACAGGCACGGGCAGCACAGGCACGGGCAGCACAAGCACGGGCAGCACAGGCACGGGCAGCACAGGCACGGGCAGCACAGGCACGGGCAGCAACAGGCATAGGCAGCACAGGCACGGGCAGCACAGGCACGGGCAGCACAGGCACGGGCAGCACAGGCACGGGCAGCAACAGGCACGGGCAGCACAGGCACGGGCAGCACAGGCACGGGCAGCACAGGCACGGGCAGCAACAGGCACAAGCAGCAACAGGCACGGGCAGCACAGGCACGGGCAGCACAGGCACAGGCAGCAACAGGCACAGGCAGCAACAGGCACGGGCAGCACAGGCACGGGCAGCACAGGCACGGGCAGCAACAGGCACGAGCAGCGACAGGCACGGGCAGCACAGGCACGGGCAGCACAGGCACGGGCAGCACAGGCACGGGCAGCACAGGCACGGGCAGCAACAGGCACGGGCAGCACAGGCACGGGCAGCACAGGCACGGGCAGCACAGGCACGGGCAGCACAGGCACGGGCAGCAACAGGCACGGGCAGCACAGGCACGGGCAGCACAGGCACGGGCAGCACAGGCACGGGCAGCACAGGCACGGGCAGCACAGGCACAGGCAGCAACAGGCACAGGCAGCACAGGCACGGGCAGCACAGGCACGGGCAGCACAGGCACGGGCAGCACAGGCACGGGCAGCACAGGCACGGGCAGCACAGGCACAGGCAGCACAGGCACAGGCAGCACAGGCACGGGCAGCACAGGCACGGGCAGCACAGGCACGGGCAGCACAGGCACGGGCAGCACAGGCACGGGCAGCAACAGGCACGGGCAGCACAGGCACGGGCAGCACAGGCACGGGTAGCGCAGGCACGGGCAGCACAGGCACAGGCAGCAAAGGGCGTACCGGGTCCAGGGGCGGCTGCTGCTGGGGCGGCTGCACCTGGGGCTGCTGCTGCAGGAGCGGCTGCTGCAGTGACGGCTCCAGGGGCGGCTGCTGTTGGGGCGGCTGCTCCATGGGCTGCTGCTGCAGTGGCGGCTCCAGGGGCTGCTGCTGCAGGGGTGGCCGTTCCTGGGGCTGCTGCTGCAGTGGCGGCTCCAGGGGCTGCTGCTGCAGGCTCTGGCGGTAGCTGCTGCTGCTGGGCGGCGGCGGTTGCTGCTGCAGAGTGGCGGCGGCTGCTGCTGCTGGTAGAGCGGCGGCTGCTGCTGCAGAGCGGCGGCAGCTGCTGCTGCAGGCGCGGTGGCAGCAGCTGCTGCAGGCCTGGCGGCGGCTGCTGCTGCTGGGTGGTGGCGGCCGCTGTTGTAGGCTCTGGCGGCGGTTGCTGCTGGCTCTGACGGCGCCCCGCGGATCCTGCACGAACGCCGCGACGAGCAGGGGCGACGCCCCGCGGGTCCCGCACGGATGTCGCGACAAGTAGGGCGGCACCGCGCGGGTCCCGCACGGACGTCGCGACGAGCAAGGGCGACGCCCCGCGGGTCCCGCACGGACGTCGCGACGAGCAGGGCGACGCCGCGCGGGTCCCGCACGGGCGTCGCGACGAGCAGCGGGGAGGGCAGCGCGCAGGCCCCCCGAGGGCGCTTCGACAGACGGGAAAACCGCCGCGCGCCCCGAGCGCACGGCGGGATGAAAAACTCCGAAACCCTAAAAAACCCCGAGCGCACGGCGGCAGGAAGAAGGACTGCAGCGGAAGTATAGGGGCCCACAGGCCAAGGTAGAACGGGCTCTGATAACATGTGAAAATAGTAGAAGGTGGGGCCTAGGCTTAGTAGCCTAGGCCCACACTAGGAGGTAGGCAAGGTGAGTTCGAGTGGGGGTTTCTCCTAGGGGAGAGTATCGAGAAATTGGAAGGGAAGTGATTTCACTAGCAAGAGTTGGGATACAAGTACAAAGCCCCAAATTGGGTTGTACTCATTACAGAGTACCCCACTGCAGGCTAGACAGCAAATATATTCTGACACCTACTTGCACTATAAGTGCGAAATGCCGGCCAGACTGGCCGATGCACCATTTTCTCTACACATGTGCGTTAGTTACCTTTCGAACCCTTACGTTCACTAGATGAATTTATTTCCTACCTTCTATTTGAGTGAGACCACTAGATTCCGTGTACTATGCGAGATCTGAGCGCTTCCGTTCTCCCTAGCATTTGCACTCTAAGTTCCCATACTGACCGACCTGGCCAATGCACCATTTTCCATATACATATGCATTAGATTCCTTTCGAGCCTTATTAGCTCACTAGATTTATATATTTCCCACCTTATGATCGAGTGAGACCACTAGATTCCCTCTACTTTTAGAGAAATGAGCATTTTCGTTCTCCTTGGCCCTAGATGCACGATAAGTGCGAAATGCCGGCCAGACTGGCCGATGCACAATTTTCTCTACACATGTGTGTTAGTTACCTTTCAAACCCTTACGTTCACTATATGAATATATTTCCTACTTTCTATTTGAGTGGGACCACTTGATTCCGTGTACTATGCGAGATCTCAGCGCTTCGTTTTCCCTAGCATTTGCATTTTAAGTTCCGATACTGACCGACCTGGCCAATGCACCATTTTCTCTATACATGTGCGTTGCATACATTTCAAACCTTTTTAGCTGACTAGATTTATATATTTCCCACCTTCTGATCGAGTGAGACCGTTAGATTCCCTCTACTTTTTGAGAAACGAGCGTTTCCGTTCTACCTGGCCCCACCTGCACTATGAGTGCGAAATGCCGGCCAGACTGGCCGATGCACCATTTTCTCTACACATGTGCATTAGTTACCTTTCAAACCCTTACGTTCACTAGATGAATATATTTCCTACCTTATATTTGAGTGAGACCACTAGATTCCGTGTATTATGCGAGATCTGAGCGGTTCCGTTCTCCAAGGCATTTGCACTCTAAGTTCCCATACTGACCGACCTGGCCAATGCACCACTTTCCATATACATATGCATTAGATTCCTTTTGAACCTTATAAGCTCACTAGATTTATATATTTCCCACCGTCTGATCGACTGAGACTGCTAGATTCCCTTTACTTTTTGAGAAATGAGCGTTTCCGTTCTCCTTGGCCCTACTTGCACTATAAGTGCGAAATGCCGGCCAGACTGGCCGATGCACCATTTTCTCTACACATGTGCGTTAGTTACCTTTCAAACCCTTACGTTCACTAGATGAATTTATTTCGTACCTTATATTTGAGTGAGACCACTAGATTCCGTGTATTTTGCGAGATCTGAGCGCTTCCGTTCTCCCTGGCATTTGCACTCTAAGTTCCCATACTGACCGACCTGGCCAATGCACCACTTTCCATATACATATGCATTAGATTCCTTTCGAACCTTATTAGCTCACTAGATTTATATATTTCCCACCTTCTAATCGAGTGAGACCGCTAGATTCCCTTTACTTTTTGAGAAATGAGCGTTTCCATTCTCCTTGGCCCTACTTGCACGATAAGTGCGAAATGCCGGCCAGATTGGCCGATGCACCATTTTCTCTACACATGTGCGTTAGTTACCTTTCAAACCCTTACGTTCACTAGATGAATTTATTTCCTACCTTCTATTTGAGTGAGACCACTAGATTCCGTGTACTATGCGAGATCTGAGCGCTTCCGTTCTCCCTGGCATTTGCATTTTAAGTTCCCATACTGACCGACCTGGCCAATGCACCATTTTCCGTATACATATGCATTAGATTCCTTTCAAACCTTATTAGCTCACTAGATTTATATATTTCCCACCTTCTGATCAAGTGAGACCGCTAGATTCCCTTTACTTTTTGAGAAATGAGCGTTTCCGTTCTCCTTGGCCCTACTTGCACTATAAGTGCGAAATGCCGGCCAGACTGGCCGATGCACCATTTTCTCCACACATGTGCGTTAGTTACCTTTCAATCCCTTACGTTCACTAGATGAATTTATTTCCTACCTTCTATTTGAGTGAGACCACTAGATTCCGTGTACTATGCGAGATCTGAGCGGTTCCGTTCTCCCAGGCATCTGCACTCTAAGTTGCCATACTGACCGACCTGGCCAATGCACCAGTTTCCATATACATATGCATTAGATTCCTTGTGAACCTTATAAGCTGACTAGATTTATATATTTCCCACCTTCTGATCGAGTGAGACCGCTAGATTCCCTTTACTTTTTGAGAAATGAGCGTTTCCGTTCTCCTTGGCCCTACTTGCACTATAAGTGCGAAATGCCGGCCAGACTGGCCGACGCACCATTTTCTCTACACATGTGCGTTAGTTACCTTTCAAACCCTTACGTTCACTAGATGAATTTATTTCCTACCTTCTATTTGAGTGAGACCACTAGATTCCGTGTACTATGCGAGATCTGAGCGCTTCCGTTCTCCCTGGCATTTGCACTCTAAGTTCCCATACTGACCGACCTGGCCAATGCACCATTTTCCATATACATATGCATTAGATTCCTTTCGAACCTTATTAGCTCACTAGATTTATATATTTCCCACCTTATGATCCAGTGAGACCGCTAGATTCCCTTTACTTTTTGAGAAATGAGTGTTTGCGTTCTCCTTGGCCCTACTTGCACTATAAGTGCGAAATGCCGGCCAGACTGGCCGATGCACCATTTTCTCTACACATGTGCGTTAGTTACCTTTCAAACCCTTACGTTCACTAGATGAATTTATTTCCTACCTTCTAGTTGAGTGAGACCACTAGATTCCGTGTACTATGCGAGATCTGAGCACTTCCGTTCTCCTTGGCATTTGCACTCTAAGTTCCCATACTGACCGACCTGGCCAATGCACCATTTTCCATATACATATGCATTAGATTCGTTTCGAACCTTATTAGCTCACTAGATTTATATATTTCCCACCTTCTGATCGAGTGAGACCGCTAGATTCCCTTTACTTTTTGAGAAATGAGCGTTTCCGTTCTCCTTGGCCCGACTTGCACTATAAGTGCGAAATGCCGGCCAGACTGGCCGACGCACCATCTTCTCTGCACATGTGCGTTAGTTACCTTTCAAACCGTTACGTTCACTAGATGAATTTATTTCCTACCTTCTTTTTGAGTGAGACCACTAGATTCCGTGTACTATGCGAGATCTGAGCGCTTCCGTTCTCCCTGGCATTTGCACTCTAAGTTCCCATACTGACCGACCTGGCCAATGCACCATTTTCCATATACATATGCATTAGATTCCTTTCGAACCTTATTATCTCACTAGATTTATATATTTCCCACCTTCTGATCGAGTGAGACCGCTAGATTCCCTTTACTTTTTGAGAAATGAGTGTTTCCGTTCTCCTTGGCCCTACTTGCACTATAAGTGCGAAATGCCGGCCAGACTGGCCGATGCACCATTTTCTCTACACATGTGCGTTAGTTACCTTTCAAACCCTTACGTTCACTAGATGAATTTATTTCCTACCTTCTATTTGAGTGAGACCACTAGATTCCGTGTACTATGCGAGATCTGAGCACTTCCGTTCTCCCTGGCATTTGCACTCTAAGTTCCCATACTGACCGACCTGGCCAATGCACCATTTTCCATATACATATGCATTAGATTCCTTTCGAACCTTATTAGCTCACTAGATTTATATATTTCCCACCTTCTGATCGAGTGAGACCGCTGGATTCCCTTTACTTTTTGAGAAATGAGCGTTTCCGTTCTCCTTGGCCCTACTTGCACTATAAGTGCGAAATGCCGGCCAGACTTGCCGATGCACCATTTTCTCTACACATGTGCGTTAGTTACCTTTCAAACCCTTACGTTCACTACATGAATTTATTTCCTACCTTCTATTTGAGTGAGACCACTAGATTCCGTGTACTATGCGAGATCTGAGCGCTTCCGTTCTCCCAGGCATTTGCACTCTAAGTTGCCATACTGACCGACCTGGCCAATGCACCAGTTTCCATATACATATGCATTAGATTCCTTGTGAACCTTATAAGCTGACTAGATTTATATATTTCCTACCTTCTGATCGAGTGAGACCGCTAGATTCCCTTTACTTTTTGAGAAATGAGTGTTTCCGTTCTCCTTGGCCCTACTTGCACTATAAGTGCGAAATGACGGCCAGACTGGCCGATGCACCATTTTCTCTACAAATGTGCGTTAGTTACCTTTCAAACCCTTACGTTCACTAGATGAATTTATTTCCTACCTTCTATTTGAGTGAGACCACTAGATTCCGTGTACTATGCGAGATCTGAGCACTTCCGTTCTCCCTGGCATTTGCACTCTAAGTTCCCATACTGACCGACCTGGCCAATGCACCATTTTCCATATACATATGCATTAGATTTCTTTCGAACCTTATTAGCTCACTAGATTTATATATTTCCCACCTTCTGATCGAGTGAGACCGCTAGATTCCCTTTACTTTTTGAGAAATGAGCGTTTCCGTTCTCCTTGGCCCTACTTGCACTATAAGTGCGAAATGCCGGCCAGACTGGCCGACGCACCATTTTCTCTACACATGTGCGTTAGTTACCTTTCAAACCCTTACGTTCACTAGATGAATTTATTTCCTACCTTCTATTTGAGTGAGACCACTAGATTCCGTGTACTTTGCAAGATCTGAGCGCTTCCGTTCTCCCTGTCATTTGCACTCTAAGTTCCCATACTGACCGACCTGGCCAATGCACCATTTTCCATATACATATGCATTAGATTCCTTTCGAACCTTATTAGCTCACTAGATTTATATATTTCCCACCTTATGATCGAGTGAGACCGCTAGATTCCCTTTACTTTTTGAGAAATGAGTGTTTCCGTTCTCCTTGGCCCTACTTGCACTATAAGTGCGAAATGCTGGCCAGACTGGCCGATGCACCATTTTCTCTACACATGTGCGTTAGTTACCTTTCAAACCCTTACGTTCACTAGATGAATTTATTTCCTACCTTCTATTTGAGTGAGACCACTAGATTCCGTGTACTATGTGAAATAAATGACCAGGAATGAAATGACTAAGTCAGAGTTGGGTACAAATACAACCCTAGAAAGCTGTACCCCATATGTGCTACCCCACTATAGCCTACAAACATGCATCAGCAATAATACTCTGACACACCCCCATAGGCAAAGTGGGGGAGAACAAGGGGTTACAAGACCAGTCAACCAAAGCAAAGCAAAGCAAGCTCAGGGTGGATCACAAAGTCACCACACAGTCCGAGCACAAGAGCAGGGCCAGAGGCCAGTTCACATGCAGGAGTACAGACATATATATAAAACTAGACAAGCAGGAGCAGGTATATATATGTCACAGAACAAGTAAAGTCAAGAAGAGAGCAAGTGAGGCAAGACAGGCACAAGACCCAGCTGGGTGCAGAAGCGCTGATGGTCACAAGGCGCGAGTGCCTCGGTGAACACATCAGCAGTGTTGGCCTCAGAGGCCACGTACGCAAGTCGCAACTGACCACGCTGCTACAGCTCACGAGCAAGGAAGTAGCGGAGAGCAATCAGCTTCGTTCTGTGCTCCAAGCGCTGCTCTCGACACAAGGCCAGCATGGCCTTGTTGTCTACGTACAGCACTGGAGGAGAACGAGGCGGCTCTCCAAGGTTAGTCAGCAGGTAGGTGAGCCAGCGAAGCTCCTGTGCAGCCATGGCCCCAGCGTAGATCTCAGCCTCACAACTGGAGCTGAGAACCGAAGACGAGCGAGTAGACCGCCACGAGACAGAGCCGGAACCAAGACTGAAGGTGTAACCCTGTGACGACCGCTGCGTAGCCTGGTCGTCAGCCCAAGAAGCGTCCGCGTGCCCTGTAAGGACCACTGGACTCAGCCCTCCAAGCACTAGCCCCATGCCCGACGTACCGCACAGGTCGGCAGCAGCAGCAGAGGCAACACAGGGCAGCAAGGGGGAAGGAGAGCACCCCTCAAAGATGGGGTTGCGAGGGTCTCCACGAGAAGCTCCTACAGCGACTATGCTCTTCTCCGCTGCGAGGAGGGCCTTCTCGAGGACGTCGACGGTGAGGGTGGTGGGACAGACTGCGAGAAAGTGGTCCCTGACTACGCGAAGGGAGTCAGGGAGGCGTGCGACTACGTAGTAGAGAGTGATGTACTTGGGGGGGGGTTCTTAGCGCAGAACTCAGCAGGAAGGGCGGCGCGGTAGCGAGTGTCACTAGTGCGGAGGTGCGTAATGAGGTCAGCGACAGTGGGAAAGGCAGAGAGGTCAGGAAAGAGGTAGGGAAGCATGAGACGGCTCAGTGCAGCAGTGGAAGGGGAGGAGTAGCGCCCAACTACAGCGTCGTACAAGGTCTGAGCACTCTTGTACTGACTAAAGTGCGCGCGCTCAGAGGTAGGGAGGTGGCGACGCACAGCAAGACGTGCAGCAGCATCGCGGGTGGCCCACTGAGAGCGCACAGTGGGATCAGCATCAGCAGCAGGAGCAGGAGAGGCGCCAGAGGTAAGGTCAAAGAGATAGAGGCCGTCTGCCCTATCGCACTGTAAAAACAACTGCAGGTCGTCTACCCAGACCTCAAAGTCAATGGCGCGACCCTCAGCGTCAAAAGCCAGGACACTAGGGGTAGCCATGACGACGACAGCGAAGCAGTGCAAGCAGTAGGGGAAGAGCACGCAGTGACATTGGGACTGTGCTCACCAGGCACGGCAGGCCGGGCAACTCTGCAGAAGGGCGGCTCGGCTGCTGGGCGGCTCGGCTCCCGGGCGGCTCGGCGGCAGGGCAGCTCTGGTGCAGGGCGGCTCGGCTCCCGGGCGGCTCGGCGGCAGGGCGGCTCGGGTGCAGGGCGGCTCGGCTCCCGAGCGGCTCGGCGGCAGGGCAGCTCTGGTGCAGGGCGGCTCGGCTCCCGGGCGGCTCGGCGGCAGGGCGGCTCGGGTGCAGGGTGGCTCGGCTCCCGGGCGGCTCGGCGGCAGGGCGGCTCGGCTGCACTGCTGCTCAGCTGCTGCAGGTGGGCGGCTCGGCTGCTGCAGGTAGGGTGGCGGGGCCGTGAGATCAGGGGCAGCGGGGCTGAAGTAGCAGGGCCGGCAGGTGCAGCGGCGGGGACGGCGGGGCCGCGGCTGGTGGAGCGGCGGGGCCGGCAGAGAGGGCGGCGGGGCCGCGGCTGAGCAGGCGGCGGGGCCGGCGGCGTAGCGGGCGGCGGGGCCGGCGGCGTAGCGGGCGGCGCGGCCGTGTCGTAGTCGGCGGCTGGGCCACATCGTAGCGGGCGGCGAGGCCGCGTCAGAGCAGGCGGCAGGGCCGCGTCAGAGGTGGCGGCGGGGCCGCGTCAGATCAGGCGGCGGGGCCGCGTCAGAGGTGGCGGCGGGGCCGCGTCAGATCAGGCAGCGAGGCCGCGTAAGAGGTGGCGGCAGGGCCGCGTCAGAGAAGGCGGCGGGGCCGCGTCGTAGCGGGCGGCGGGGCCGCGTTAGAGTAGGCGGCAGGGCCGCGTCAGAGCAGGCGGCAGGGCCGCGTCGAGCAGGTGGCGGGGCCGCTGCGTAGCTGGCGGCGGGGCCGCGATCGGGCGGCGGGGCCGCGACGTGGCGGCGGGGCCGCGATCAGAAGGGGTGGCGGGGCCGCGTCTGAGGGACGGCGGGGCCACGAGGGAAAGGGCGACTCTAGGGGTCGCTAAAAAAAAAAGGTGCGCGCCTCGGGGCGCGCTTCGGTGGGCCCTAGGCAACGTTCCCACAGGGAACTCGCTCTATACCATGTGAAATAAATGACCAGGAATGAAATGACTAAGTCAGAGTTAGGTACAAATACAACCCTAGAAAGCTGTACCCCATATGTGCTACCCCACTATAGCCTACAAACATGCATCAGCAATAATACTCTGACATACTATGCGAGATCTGAGCGCTTCCTTTCTCCCTAGCATTTGTACTATAAGTTCCCATACTGACCGACCTGGCCAATGCACCATTTTCCATATACATATGCATTAGATTCCTTTCGAACCTTATTAGCTCACTAGATTTATATATTTCCCACCTTCTGATCGAGTGAGACCGCTAGATTCCCTTTACTTTTTGAGAAATGAGCGTTTCCGTTCTCCTTGGCCCTAGTTGCACTATAAGTGCGAAATGCCGGCCAGACTGGCCGATGCACCATTTTCTCTACACATGTGCGTTAGTTACCTTTCAAACCCTTACATTCACTAGATGAATTTATTTCCTATCTTCTATTTGGGTGAGACCACTAGATTCCGTGTACTATGCGAGATCTGAGCGCTTCCGTTCTCCCAGGCATTTGCACTCTAAGTTCCCATACTGACAGACCTGGCCAATGCACCATTTTCCATATACATATGCATTAGATTCCTTTCAAACCTTATTAAATCACTAGATTTATATATTTCCCACCTTCTGATTGAGTGAGACCGCTAGATTCCCTCTGCTTTTTGAGAAACGAGCGTTTCCGTTCTCCTTGGCCCTAGTTGCACTATAAGTGCGAAATGCCGGCCAGACTGGCCGATGCACAATTTTCTCTACACATGTGCGTTAGTTCCCTTTCAAACCCTTACGTTCACTAGATGAATATAATTCCTACTTTCTATTTGAGTGAGACCACTTGATTCCGTGTACTATGCGAGATCTGAGCGCTTCCATTCTCCCTGGCATTTGCATCTAAGTTCCGATACTGACCGACCTGGCCAATGCACCATTTTTTCTATACATGTGCGTTGAATACATTTCAAACCTTTTTAGCTGACTAGATTTATATATTTCCCACCTTCTGATTGAGTGAGACCGTTAGATTCCCTCTACTTTTTGAGAAACGAGCGTTTCCGTTCTCTCTGGCCCCACCTGCACTATGAGTGCGAAATGCCGGCCAGACTGACCGATGCACCATTTTCTCTACACATGTGCGTTAGTTACCTTTCAAACCATTACGTTCACTAGATGAAAATATTTCCTACCTTATATTTGAGTGAGACCACTAGATTCCGTGTATTATGCGAGATCTGAGCAGTTCCGTTCTCCCAGGCATTTGCACTCTAAGTTCCCATACTGACCGACCTGGCCAATGCACCACTTTCTATATACATATGCATTAGATTCCTTCTGAACCTTATAAGCTCACTAGATTTATATATTTCCCACCTTCTGATCGAGTGAGACCGTTAGATTCCCTCTACTTTTTGAGAAACGAGCGTTTCCGTTCTCCCTGGCACCACCTGCACTATGAGTGCGAAATGCCGGCCAGACTGGCCGATGCACCATTTTCTCTACACATGTGCGTTAGTTACCTTTCAAACCCTTACGTTCACTAGATGAATATATTTCCTACCTTCTATTTGAGTGAGACCACTTGATTCCGTGTACTATGCGAGATCTGAGCGCTTCCGTTCTCCCTGGCATTTGCATTTGAAGTTCTGATACTGACCGACCTGGCCAATGTACCATTTTCTCTATACATGTGTGTTGAAAACATTTCAAACCTTTTTAGCTGACTAGATTGATATA
Organism: Closterium sp. NIES-65; assembly: GCA_948144175.1. Taxonomy (NCBI): domain Eukaryota; kingdom Viridiplantae; phylum Streptophyta; class Zygnematophyceae; order Desmidiales; family Closteriaceae; genus Closterium; species Closterium sp. NIES-65. The sequence continues at coordinate 47,790 of CANXME010000874.1, forward strand.
TTTCCCACCTTCTGATCGAGTGAGACCGTTAGATTCCCTCTACTTTTTGAGAAACGAGCGTTTCCGTTCTCCCTGGCCCCACCTGCACTATGAGTGCGAAATGCCGGCCAGACTAGCCGATGCACCATTTTCTCTACACATGTGCGTTAGTTACCTTTCAAACCCTTACGTTCACTAGATGAATATATTTCCTACTTTCGTTTTGAGTGAGACCACTTGATTCCGTGTACTATGCGAGATCTAAGCGCTTCCGTTCTCCCTGGCATTTGCATTTTAAGTTCCGATACTGACCGACCTGGCCAATGCACCATTTTCTCTATACATATGCGCTGAATACATTTCAAACCTTTTTAGCTGACTAGATTTATATATTTCCCACCTTCTGATCGAGTGAGACCGTTAGATTCCCTCTACTTTTTGAGAAACGAGCGTTTCCGTTCTCCCTTGCCCCACCTGCACTATGAGTGCGAAATGCCGGCCAGACTGGCCGATGCACCAAGGGCATAGCGTGTGCAAAATAAAAAGAACAAGGGCCTAGCGTGTGCAAAATAAAAAGAACAAGGGCCTAGCGTGTGCAAAATTGCAAGAACAAGGGCCTAGCGTGTGCAATATTGCAAGAACAAGGGCCTAGCGAGTGCAAAATAGCAAGAGCAAGGGCCTAGCGTATGCAAAAAATCAAGAACAGGGGCCTAGCGTTCGCGAAATTGCAAGAACAAGGGCCTAGCGTGTGCAAAATGAAAAGAACAAGGGTCTAGCATGTGCAAAATTGCAAGAACAAGGGCCTAGCGTGTGCAAAATAAAAAGAACAAGGGCATAGCGTGTGCAAAATAGCAAGAACAAGGGCCTAGCGTGTGCAAAATAAAAAGAACAAGGGCCTAGCGTGTGCAAAATAGCAAGAACAAGGGCCTAGCGTGTGCAAAATTGCAAGAACAAGGGCCTAGCGTGTGCAGAATTGCAAGAACAAGGGCCTAGCGAGTGCAAAATAGCAAGAGCAAGGGCCTAGCGCATGCAAAAAATCAAGAACAAGGGCCTAGCGTTCGCGAAATAGCAAGAACAAGGGCCTAGCGTGTGCAAAATAAAAAGAACAAGGGTCTAGCATGTGCAAAATTGCAAGAACAAGGGCCTAGCGTGTGCAAAATAAAAAGAACAAGAACATAGCATGTGCAAAATAGCAAGAACAAGGGCCTAGCATGTGCAAAATATAAGAACAAGGGCCTAGCGTGTGCAAAATAAAAAGAACAAGGGCCTAGCGTGTGCAAAATTGCAAGAGCAAGGGCCTAGCGTGTGCAAAATAAAAAGAACAAGGGTCTAGTATGTGCAAAATTGCAAGAACAAGGGCATAGCGTGTGCAAAATAAAAAGAACAAGGGCATAGCGTGTGCAAAATAGCAAGAACAAGGGCCTAGCGTGTGCAAAATAAAAAGAACAAGGGCCTAGCGTGTGCAAAATAGCAAGAACAAGGGCCTAGCGTGTGCAGAATTGCAAGAACAAGGGCCTAGCGAGTGCAAAATAGCAAGAGCAAGGGCCTAGCGTGTGCAAAAAATCAAGAACAAGGGCCTAGCGTGTGCAAAATTGCAAGAACAAGGGCCTAAGGTGTGCAAAATTGCAAGAACAAGGGCCTAGCGAGTGCAAAATAGCAAGAGCAAGGGCCTAGCGTGTGCAAAAAATCAAGAACAAGGGCCTAGCGTTCGCGAAATAGCAAGAACAAGGGCCTAGCGTGTGCAAAATAAAAAGAACAAGGGCCTAGCGTGTGCAAAATTGCAAGAACAAGGGCCTAACGTGTGCAAAGTTGTTAGAACAAGGGCCTAGCGAGTGCAAAATAGCAAGAGCAAGGGCCTAGCGTGTGCAAAAAATCAAGAACAAGGGCCTAGCGTTCGCGTAATAGCAAGAACAAGGGCCTAGTGTGTTCAAATTAAAAAGAACAAGGGCATAGCGTGTGCAAAGTAGCAAGAACAAGGGCCTAGCATGTGCAAAATAAAAAGAACAAGGGCCTAGCGTGTGCAAAATAAAAAGAACAAGGGCCTAGCGTGTGCAAAATAAAAAGAACAAGGGCCTAGCGTGTGCAAATTTGCAAGAACAAGGGCCTAGCGTGTGCAAAAAATCAAGAACAAGGGCCTAGCGTTCGCGAAAAAGCAAAAGCAAGTGCCTAGCGTGTGCAAAATAAAAAAAACAAGGGTCTACCATGTGCAAAATAGCAAGAACAAGGGCCTATGGTGTGCAAAATAAAAAGAACAAGGGCATAACGTGTGCAAAATAGCAAGAACAAGGGCCTAGCATGTGCATAATAAAAAGAACAAGGGTCTAGCATGTGCAAAATTGCAAGAACAAGGGCCTAGCGTGTTCAAAATAAAAAGAACAAGGGCATAGCATGTGCAAAATAGCAAGAACAAGGGCCTAGTGTGTGCAAAATAAAAAGAACAAGGGTCTAGCATGTGCAAGATTGCAAGAACAAGGGCATAGCTTGTGCAAAATAAAAAGAACAAGGGCATAGCGTGTGCAAAATCGCAAGAAAAAGGGCCTAGCGTGTGCAAAATAAAAAGAACAAGGGCCTAGCGTATGCAAAATTGCAAGAACAAGGGCCTAGCGTGTGCAAAATTGCAAGAACAAGGGCCTAGCGTGTGCAAAATAGCAAGAGCAAGGGCCTAGCGTGTGCAAAAAATCAAGAACAAGGGCCTAGCGTTCGCGAAATAGCAAGAACAAGGGCCTAGCGTGTGCAAAATAAAAAGAACAAGGGCCTAGCATGTGCAAAATTGCAAGAACAAGGGCGTAGCATGTGCAAAATAAAAAAAACAAGGGCATAGCGTGTGCAAAATAAAAAGAACAAGGGCATAGCGTGTGCAAAATAAAAAGAACAAGGGCCTAGCGTGTGCAAAATAAAAAGAACAAGGGCCTAGTGTGTGCAAAATTGCAAGAACAAGGGCCTAGCGTGTGCAAAATTGCAAGAACAAGGGCCTAGCGAGTGCAAAATAGCAAGAGCAAGGGCCTAGCGTGTGCAAAAAAACAAGAACAAGGGCCTAGCGTTCGCGAAGCTGCAAGAACAAGGGCCTAGCGTGTGCAAAATGAAAAGAACAAGGGTCTAGCATGTGCAAAATTGCAAGAACAAGGGCCTAGCGTGTGCAAAATAAAAAGAACAAGGGCATAGCGAGTGCAAAATAGCAAGAACAAGGGCCTAGCGTGTGCAAAATAAAAAGAACAAGGGCCTAGCGTGTGCAAAATAGCAAGAACAAGGGCCTAGCATGTGCAAAATTGCAAGAACAAGGGCCTAGCGTGTGCAAAATTGCAAGAACAAGGTCCTAGCGAGTGCAAAATAGCAAGAGCAAGGGCCTAGCGTGTGCAAAATAAAAAGAACAAGGGCATAGCATGTGCAAAATAGCAAGAACAAAGGCCTAGCGTGTGCAAAATAAAAAGAACGAGGGCCTAGCGTGTGCAAAATAAAAAGAACAAGGGCCTAGCGTATGCAAAATTGCAAGAACAAGGGCCTAACGTGTGCAAAGTTGCAAGAACAAGGGCCTAGCGAGTGCAAAATAGCAAGAGCAAGGGCCTAGCGTGTGCAAAAAATCAAGAACAAGGGCCTAGCGTTCGCGAAATAGCAAGAACAAGGGCCTAGTGTGTTCAAATTAAAAAGAACAAGGGCATAGCGTGTGCAAAGTAGCAAGAACAAGGGCCTAGCATGTGCAAAATAAAAAGAACAAGGGCCTAGCGTGTGCAAAATAAAAAGAACAAGGGCCTAGCGTGTGCAAAGTTGCAAGAACAAGGGCCTAGCGTGTGCAAAAAATCAAGAACAAGGGCCTAGCGTTCGCGAAATAGCAAGAGCAAGGGCCTAGCGAGTGCAAAATAAAAAGAACAAGGGCATAACGTGTGCAAAATAGCAAGAACAAGGGCCTAGCGTTCGCGAAAAAGCAAGAACAAGGGCCTAGCATGTGCTTAATAAAAAGAACAAGGGTCTAGCATGTGCAAAATTGCAAGAACAAGGGCCTTGCGTGTTCAAAATAAAAAGAACAAGGGCATAGCATGTGCAAAATAGCAAGAACAAGGGCCTAGCGTGTGCAAAATAAAAAGAAAAAGGGTCTAGCATATGCAAAATTGCAAAAACAAGGGCCTAGCGTGTACAAAATAAAAAGATCAAGGGCATAGCGTGTGCAAGAGTGCAAGAACAAGGGCCTAGCTTGTGCAAAATAAAAAGAACAAGGGCCTAGCGTGTGCAAAATAGCAAGAACAAGGGCCTAGCATGTGCAAAATTGCAAGAACAAGGGCCTAGCGTGTGCAAAATTGCAAGAACAAGGGCCTAGCGAGTGCAAAATAGCAAGAGCAAGGGCCTCGCGTGTGCAAAATAAAAAGAACAAGGGCATAGCGTGTGCAAAATAGCAAGAACAAAGGCCTAGCGTGTGCAAAATAAAAAGAACGAGGGCCTAGCGTGTGCAAAATAAAAAGAACAAGGGCCTAGCGTATGCAAAATTGCAAGAACAAGGGCCTAACGTGTGCAAAGTTGCAAGAACAAGGGCCTAGCGAGTGCAAAATAGCAAGAGCAAGGGCCTAGCGTGTGCAAAAAATCAAGAACAAGGGCCTAGCGTTCGCGAAATAGCAAGAACAAGGGCCTAGTGTGTTCAAATTAAAAAGAACAAGGGCATAGCGTGTGCAAAGTAGCAAGAACAAGGGCCTAGCATGTGCAAAATGAAAAGAAAAAGGGCCTAGCGTGTGCAAAATAAAAAGAACAAGGGCCTAGCGTGTGCAAAATTGCAAGAACAAGGGCCTAGCTTGTGCAAAGTTGCAAGAACAAGGGCCTAGCGTGTGCAAAAAATCAAGAACAAGGGCCTAGCGTTCGCGAAAAAGCAAGAGCAAGGGCCTAGCGTGTGCAAAATAAAAAGAACAAGGGTCTAGCATGTGCAAAATAGCAAGAACAAGGGCCTAGCATGTGCAAAATTGCAAGAACAAGGGCCTAGCATGTGCAAAATAAAAAGAACAAGGGCATAGCGTGTGCAAAATAAAAAGAACAAGGGCATAGCGTGTGCAAAATAAAAGAACAAGGGCCTAGCGTGTGCAAAATAAAAAGAACAAGGGCCTAGCGTGTGCAAAATTGCAAGAACAAGGGCCTAGCGTGTGCAAAATTGCAAGAACAAGGGCCTAGCGAGTGCAAAATAGCAAGAGCAAGGGCCTGACGTGTGCAAAAAAACAAGAACAAGGGCCTAGCGTTCGCAAAGCTGCAAGAACAAGGGCCTAGCGTGTGCAAAATGAAAAGAACAAGGGTCTAGCATGTGCAAATTTGCAAGAACAAGGGCCTAGCGTGTGCAAAAGAAAAAGAACAAGGGCATAGCGAGTGCAAAATAGCAAGAACAAGGGCCTAGCGTGTGCAAAAATAAAAAGAACAAGGGCCTAGCGTGTGCAAAATAGCAAGAACAAGGGCCTAGCATGTGCAAAATTGCAAGAACAAGGGCCTAGCGTGTGCAAAATTGGAAGAACAAGGGCCTAGCGAGTGCAAAATAGCAAGAGCAAGGGCCTAGGGTGTGCAAAATAAAAAGAACAAGGGCATAGCGTGTGCAAAATAGCAAGAACAAAGGCCTAGCGTGTGCAAAATAAATAGAACGAGGGCCTAGCGTGTGCAAAATAAAAAGAACAAGGGCCTAGCGTGTGCAAAATAAAAAGAACAAGGGCCTAGCGTGTGCAAAATTGCAAGAGCAAGGGCCTAGCGTGTGCAAAATAAAAAGAACAAGGGTCTAGTATGTGCAAAATTGCAAGAACAAGGGCCTAGCGTGTGCAAAAAAAAAAGAACAAGGGCATAGCGTGTGCAAAATAGCAACAAGGGCCTAGCGTGTGCAAAATAAAAAGAACAAGGGCCTAGCGTGTGCAAAATAGCAAGAACAAGGGCCTAGCGTGTGCAGAATTGCAAGAACAAGGGCCTAGCGAGTGCAAAATAGCAAGAGCAAGGGCCTAGCGTGTGCAAAAAATCAAGAACAAGGGCCTAGCGTGTGCAAAATTGCAAGAACAAGGGCCTAAGGTGTGCAAAATTGCAAGAACAAGGGCCTAGCGAGTGAAAAATAGCAAGAGCAAGGGCCTAGCGTGTGCAAAAAATCAAGAACAAGGGCCTAGCGTTCGCGAAATAGCAAGAACAAGGGCCTAGCGTGTGCAAAAAAAATAAAGAAGGGCCTAACGTATGCAAAATTGCAAGAACAAGGGCCTAACGTGTGCAAAGTTGTTAGAACAAGGGCCTAGCGAGTGCAAAATAGCAAGAGCAAGGGCCTAGCGTGTGCAAAAAATCAAGAACAAGGGCCTAGCGTTCGCGTAATAGCAAGAACAAGGGCCTAGTGTGTTCAAATTAAAAAGAACAAGGGCATAGTGTGTGCAAAGTAGCAAGAACAAGGGCCTAGCATGTGCAAAATAGAAAGAACAAGGGCCTAGCGTGTGCAAAATAAAAAGAACAAGGGCCTAGCGTGTGCAAAATTGCAAGAACAAGGGCCTAGCGTGTGCAAAGTTGCAAGAACAAGGGCCTAGCGTGTGCAAAAAATCAAGAACAAGGGCCTAGCGTTCGCGAAAAAGCAAAAGCAAGTGCCTAGCGTGTGCAAAATAAAAAAAACAAGGGTCTAGCATGTGCAAAATAGCAAGAACAAGGGCCTATGGTGTGCAAAATAAAAGGAACAAGGGCATAACGTGTGCAAAATAGCAAGAACAAGGGCCTAGCATGTGCATAATAAAAAGAACAAGGGTCTAGCATGTGCAAAATTGCAAGAACAAGGGCCTAGCGTGTTCAAAATAAAAAGAACAAGGGCATAGCATGTGCAAAATAGCAAGAACAAGGGCCTAGTGTGTGCAAAATAAAAAGAACAAGGGTCTAGCATGTGCAAGATTGCAAGAACAAGGGCATAGCTTGTGCAAAATAAAAAGAACAAGGGCATAGCGTGTGCAAAATCGCAAGAAAAAGGGCCTAGCGTGTGCAAAATAAAAAGAACAAGGGCCTAGCGTATGCAAAATTGCAAGAACAAGGGCCTAGCGTGTGCAAAATTGCAAGAACAAGGGCCTAGCGAGTGCAAAATAGCAAGAGCAAGGGCCTAGCGTGTGCAAAAAATCAAGAACAAGGGCCTAGCGTTCGCGAAATAGCAAGAACAAGGGCCTAGCGTGTGCAAAATAAAAAGAACAAGGGCCTAGCATGTGCAAAATTGCAAGAACAAGGGCCTAGCATGTGCAAAATAAAAAGAACAAGGACATAGCGTGTGCAAAATAAAAAGAACAAGGGCATAGCGTGTGCAAAATAAAAAGAACAAGGGCCTAGCGTGTGCAAAATAAAAAGAACAAGGGCCTAGCGTGTGCAAAATTGCAAGAACAAGGGCCTAGCGTGTGCAAAATTGCAAGAACAAGGGCCTAGCGAGTGCAAAATAGCAAGAGCAAGGGCCTAGCGTGTGCAAAAAAACAAGAACAAGGGCCTAGCGTTCGCAAAGCTGCAAGAACAAGGGCCTAGCGTGTGCAAAATGAAAAGAACAAGGGTCTAGCATGTGCAAATTTGCAAGAACAAGGGCCTAGCGTGTGCAAAATAAAAAGAACAAGGGCAAAGCGAGTGCAAAATTGCAAGAACAAGGGCCTAGCGTGTGCAAAATAAAAAGAACAAGGGCCTAGCGTGTGCAAAATAGCAAGAACAAGGGCCTAGCATGTGCAAAATTGCAAGAACAAGGGCCTAGCGTGTGCAAAATTGCAAGAACAAGGTCCTAGCGAGTGCAAAATAGCAAGAGCAAGGGCCTAGCGTGTGCAAAATAAAAAGAACAAGGGCATAGCATGTGCAAAATAGCAAGAACAAAGGCCTAGCGTGTGCAAAATAAAAAGAACGAGGGCCTAGCGTGTGCAAAATAAAAAGAACAAGGGCCTAGCGTATGCAAAATTGCAAGAACAAGGGCCTAACGTGTGCAAAGTTGCAAGAACAAGGGCCTAGCGAGTGCAAAATAGCAAGAGCAAGGGCCTAGCGTGTGCAAAAAATCAAGAACAAGGGCCTAGCGTTCGCGAAATAGCAAGAACAAGGGCCTAGTGTGTTCAAATTAAAAAGAACAAGGGCATAGCGTGTGCAAAGTAGCAAGAACAAGGGCCTAGCATGTGCAAAATAAAAAGAACAAGGGCCTAGCGTGTGCAAAATAAAAAGAACAAGGGCCTAGCGTGTGCAAAGTTGCAAGAACAAGGGCCTAGCGTGTGCAAAAAATCAAGAACAAGGGCCTAGCGTTCGCGAAATAGCAAGAGCAAGGGCCTAGCGAGTGCAAAATAAAAAGAACAAGGGCATAACGTGTGCAAAATAGCAAGAACAAGGGCCTAGCGTTCGCGAAATAGCAAGAACAAGGGCCTAGCATGTGCTTAATAAAAAGAACAAGGGTCTAGCATGTGCAAAATTGCAAGAACAAGGGCCTTGCGTGTTCAAAATAAAAAGAACAAGGGCATAGCATGTGCAAAATAGCAAGAACAAGGGCCTAGCGTGTGCAAAATAAAAAGAACAAGGGTCTAGCATATGCAAAATTGCAAAAACAAGGGCCTAGCGTGTACAAAATAAAAAGATCAAGGGCATAGCGTGTGCAAGATTGCAAGAACAAGGGCCTAGCTTGTGCAAAATAAAAAGAACAAGGGCCTAGCGTGTGCAAAATAGCAAGAACAAGGGCCAAGCATGTGCAAAATAAAAAGAACAAGGGCCTAGCGTGTGCAAAATAAAAAGAACAAGGGCCTAGCGTGTGCAAAATTGCAAGAACAAGGGCCTAGCGTGTGCAAAGTTGCAAGAACAAGGGCCTAGCGTGTGCAAAAAATCAAGAACAAGGGCCTAGCGTTCGCGAAATAGCAAGAGCAAGGGCCTAGCGTGTGCAAAATAAAAAGAACAAGGGTCTAGCATGTGCAAAATAGCAAGAACAAGGGCCTAGCGTGTGCAAAAAAAAAAGAACAAGGGCATTACGTGTGCAAAATAGCAAGAACAAGGGCCTAGCGTTCGCGAAATAGCAAGAACAAGGGCCTAGCATGTGCTTAATAAAAAGAACAAGGGTCTAGCATGTGCAAATTTGCAAGAACAATGGCCTAGCGTGTGCAAAATAAAAAGAACAAGGGCATAGCGAGTGCAAAATAGCAAGAACAAGGGCCTAGCGTGTGCAAAATAAAAAGAACAAGGGCCTAGCGTGTGCAAAATAGCAAGAACAAGGGCCTAGCATGTGCAAAATTGCAAGAACAAGGGCCTAGCGTGTGCAAAATTGCAAGAACAAGGGCTTAGCGAGTGCAAAATAGCAAGAGCAGGGGCCTAGCGTGTGCAAAATAAAAAGAACAAGGGCATAGCGTGTGCAAAATAGCAAGAACAAAGGCCTAGCGTGTGCAAAATAAAAAGAACAAAAGCCTAGCGTGAGCAAAATAAAAAGAACAAGGGCCTAGCGTGTGCAAAATTGCAAGAACAAGGGCCTAACGTGTGCAAAATTGCAAGAACAAGGGCCTAGCGAGTGCAAAATAGCAAGAGCAAGGGCCTAGCGTTCGCGAAATAGCAAGAACAAGGGCCTAGCGTGTGCAAAAAAAAAAGAACAAGGGCATAGCATGTGCAAAATTGCAAGAACAAGGGCCTAGCATGTGCAAAAAAAAAAGAACAAGGGCATAGCGTGTGCAAAATAAAAAGAACAAGGGCATAGCGTGTGCAAAATAAAAAGAACAAGGGCCTAGCGTGTGCAAAATAAAAAGAACAAGGGCCTAGCGTGTGCAAAATTGCAAGAATAAGGGCCTAGCGTGTGCAAAATTGCAAGAACAAAGGCCTAGCGAGTGCAAAATAAAAACAGCAGGGGCCTAGCGTGTGCAAAAAATCAAGAACAAGGGCCTAGCGTTCGCGAAATTGCAAGAACAAGGTCCTAGCGTGTGCAAAATGAAAAGAACAAGGGTCTATCCTGTGCAAAATTGCAAGAACAAGGGCCTAGCGTGTGCAAAATAAAAAGAACAAGGGCATAGCGTGTGCAAAATAGCAAGAACAAGGGCCTAGCGTGTGCAAAATAAAAAGAACAAGGGCCTAGCGTGTGCAAAATAAAAAGAACAAGGGTCTAGCATGTGCAAAAATGCAAGAACAAGGGCCTAGCGTGTACAAAATAAAAAGAACAAGGGCATAGCGTGTGCAAAATAGCAAGAACAAGGGCCTAGCATGTGCAAAATAAAAAGAACAAGGGCCTAGCGTGTGCAAAATAAAAAGAACAAGGGCCTAGCGTTTGCAAAATTGCAAGAACAAGGGCCTTGCATGTGCAAAATTGCAAGAACAAGGGCTTAGCGAGTGCAAAATAGCAAGAGCAAGGGCCTAGCGTGTGCAAAAAATCAAGAACAAGGGCCTAGCGTTCGCGAAATAGCAAGAACAAGGGCCTAGCGTGTGCAAAATAAAAAGAACAAGGGTCTAGCATGTGCAAAATTGCCAGAACAAGGGCCTAGCGTGTGCAAAATAAAAAGAACAAGGGCCTAGCGTGTGCAAAATAGCAAGAACAAGGGCCGAGTGTGTGCAAAATTGCAAGAACAAGGGCCTAGCGTGTGCAAAATTGCAAGAACAAGGGCCTAGCGAGTGCAAAATAGCAAGAGCAAGGGCCTAGCGTGTGCAAACATTCGAGAACAAGGGCCTAGCGTTCGCGAAATAGCAAGAACAAGGGCCTAGTATGTGCAAAAAAAAAAGAACAAGGGTCTAGTATGTGCAAAATTGCAAGAACAAGGGCCTAGCGTGTGCAAAATGAAAAGAACAAGGGCATAGCGTGTGCAAAATAGCAAGAACAAGGGCCTAGCATGTGCAAAATATAAGAACAAGGGCCTAGCGTGTGCAAAATAAAAAGAACAAGGGCCTAGCGTGTGCAAAATTGCAAGAACAAGGGCCTAGCGTGTGCAAAATTGCAAGAACAAAGGGCCTTGTGTTCGCGAAATAGCAAGAAAAATGGCCTAGCGTGTGCAAAATAAAAAGAACAAGGGTCTAGCATGTGCAAAATTGCCAGAACAAGGGCCTAGCGTGTGCAAAAAATCAAGAACAAGGGCCTAGCGTTCGCGAAATAGCAAGAACAAGGGCCTAGCGTGTGCAAAATAAAAAGAACAAGGGCCTAGCATGTGCAAAATTGCAAGAACAAGGGCCTAGCATGTGCAAAATAAAAAGAACAAGGACATAGCGTGTGCAAAATAAAAAGAACAAGGGCATAGCGTGTGCAAAATAAAAAGAACAAGGGCCTAGCGTGTGCAAAATAAAAAGAACAAGGGCCTAGCGTGTGCAAAATTGCAAGAACAAGGGCCTAGCGTGTGCAAAATTGCAAGAACAAGGGCCTAGCGAGTGCAAAATAGCAAGAGCAAGGGCCTAGCGTGTGCAAAAAAACAAGAACAAGGGCCTAGCGTTCGCAAAGCTGCAAGAACAAGGGCCTAGCGTGTGCAAAATGAAAAGAACAAGGGTCTAGCATGTGCAAATTTGCAAGAACAAGGGCCTAGCGTGTGCAAAATAAAAAGAACAAGGGCAAAGCGAGTGCAAAATTGCAAGAACAAGGGCCTAGCGTGTGCAAAATAAAAAGAACAAGGGCCTAGCGTGTGCAAAATAGCAAGAACAAGGGCCTAGCATGTGCAAAATTGCAAGAACAAGGGCCTAGCGTGTGCAAAATTGCAAGAACAAGGTCCTAGCGAGTGCAAAATAGCAAGAGCAAGGGCCTAGCGTGTGCAAAATAAAAAGAACAAGGGCATAGCATGTGCAAAATAGCAAGAACAAAGGCCTAGCGTGTGCAAAATAAAAAGAACGAGGGCCTAGCGTGTGCAAAATAAAAAGAACAAGGGCCTAGCGTATGCAAAATTGCAAGAACAAGGGCCTAACGTGTGCAAAGTTGCAAGAACAAGGGCCTAGCGAGTGCAAAATAGCAAGAGCAAGGGCCTAGCGTGTGCAAAAAATCAAGAACAAGGGCCTAGCGTTCGCGAAATAGCAAGAACAAGGGCCTAGTGTGTTCAAATTAAAAAGAACAAGGGCATAGCGTGTGCAAAGTAGCAAGAACAAGGGCCTAGCATGTGCAAAATAAAAAGAACAAGGGCCTAGCGTGTGCAAAATAAAAAGAACAAGGGCCTAGCGTGTGCAAAGTTGCAAGAACAAGGGCCTAGCGTGTGCAAAAAATCAAGAACAAGGGCCTAGCGTTCGCGAAATAGCAAGAGCAAGGGCCTAGCGAGTGCAAAATAAAAAGAACAAGGGCATAACGTGTGCAAAATAGCAAGAACAAGGGCCTAGCGTTCGCGAAATAGCAAGAACAAGGGCCTAGCATGTGCTTAATAAAAAGAACAAGGGTCTAGCATGTGCAAAATTGCAAGAACAAGGGCCTTGCGTGTTCAAAATAAAAAGAACAAGGGCATAGCATGTGCAAAATAGCAAGAACAAGGGCCTAGCGTGTGCAAAATAAAAAGAACAAGGGTCTAGCATATGCAAAATTGCAAAAACAAGGGCCTAGCGTGTACAAAATAAAAAGATCAAGGGCATAGCGTGTGCAAGATTGCAAGAACAAGGGCCTAGCTTGTGCAAAATAAAAAGAACAAGGGCCTAGCGTGTGCAAAATAGCAAGAACAAGGGCCAAGCATGTGCAAAATAAAAAGAACAAGGGCCTAGCGTGTGCAAAATAAAAAGAACAAGGGCCTAGCGTGTGCAAAATTGCAAGAACAAGGGCCTAGCGTGTGCAAAGTTGCAAGAACAAGGGCCTAGCGTGTGCAAAAAATCAAGAACAAGGGCCTAGCGTTCGCGAAATAGCAAGAGCAAGGGCCTAGCGTGTGCAAAATAAAAAGAACAAGGGTCTAGCATGTGCAAAATAGCAAGAACAAGGGCCTAGCGTGTGCAAAAAAAAAAGAACAAGGGCATTACGTGTGCAAAATAGCAAGAACAAGGGCCTAGCGTTCGCGAAATAGCAAGAACAAGGGCCTAGCATGTGCTTAATAAAAAGAACAAGGGTCTAGCATGTGCAAATTTGCAAGAACAATGGCCTAGCGTGTGCAAAATAAAAAGAACAAGGGCATAGCGAGTGCAAAATAGCAAGAACAAGGGCCTAGCGTGTGCAAAATAAAAAGAACAAGGGCCTAGCGTGTGCAAAATAGCAAGAACAAGGGCCTAGCATGTGCAAAATTGCAAGAACAAGGGCCTAGCGTGTGCAAAATTGCAAGAACAAGGGCTTAGCGAGTGCAAAATAGCAAGAGCAGGGGCCTAGCGTGTGCAAAATAAAAAGAACAAGGGCATAGCGTGTGCAAAATAGCAAGAACAAAGGCCTAGCGTGTGCAAAATAAAAAGAACAAAAGCCTAGCGTGAGCAAAATAAAAAGAACAAGGGCCTAGCGTGTGCAAAATTGCAAGAACAAGGGCCTAACGTGTGCAAAATTGCAAGAACAAGGGCCTAGCGAGTGCAAAATAGCAAGAGCAAGGGCCTAGCGTTCGCGAAATAGCAAGAACAAGGGCCTAGCGTGTGCAAAAAAAAAAGAACAAGGGCATAGCATGTGCAAAATTGCAAGAACAAGGGCCTAGCATGTGCAAAAAAAAAAGGACAAGGGCATAGCGTGTGCAAAATAAAAAGAACAAGGGCATAGCGTGTGCAAAATAAAAAGAACAAGGGCCTAGCGTGTGCAAAATAAAAAGAACAAGGGCCTAGCGTGTGCAAAATTGCAAGAATAAGGGCCTAGCGTGTGCAAAATTGCAAGAACAAAGGCCTAGCGAGTGCAAAATAAAAACAGCAGGGGCCTAGCGTGTGCAAAAAATCAAGAACAAGGGCCTAGCGTTCGCGAAATTGCAAGAACAAGGTCCTAGCGTGTGCAAAATGAAAAGAACAAGGGTCTATCCTGTGCAAAATTGCAAGAACAAGGGCCTAGCGTGTGCAAAATAAAAAGAACAAGGGCATAGCGTGTGCAAAATAGCAAGAACAAGGGCCTAGCGTGTGCAAAATAAAAAGAACAAGGGCCTAGCGTGTGCAAAATAAAAAGAACAAGGGTCTAGCATGTGCAAAAATGCAAGAACAAGGGCCTAGCGTGTACAAAATAAAAAGAACAAGGGCATAGCGTGTGCAAAATAGCAAGAACAAGGGCCTAGCATGTGCAAAATAAAAAGAACAAGGGCCTAGCGTGTGCAAAATAAAAAGAACAAGGGCCTAGCGTTTGCAAAATTGCAAGAACAAGGGCCTTGCATGTGCAAAATTGCAAGAACAAGGGCTTAGCGAGTGCAAAATAGCAAGAGCAAGGGCCTAGCGTGTGCAAAAAATCAAGAACAAGGGCCTAGCGTTCGCGAAATAGCAAGAACAAGGGCCTAGCGTGTGCAAAATAAAAAGAACAAGGGTCTAGCATGTGCAAAATTGCCAGAACAAGGGCCTAGCGTGTGCAAAATAAAAAGAACAAGGGCCTAGCGTGTGCAAAATAGCAAGAACAAGGGCCGAGTGTGTGCAAAATTGCAAGAACAAGGGCCTAGCGTGTGCAAAATTGCAAGAACAAGGGCCTAGCGAGTGCAAAATAGCAAGAGCAAGGGCCTAGCGTGTGCAAACATTCGAGAACAAGGGCCTAGCGTTCGCGAAATAGCAAGAACAAGGGCCTAGTATGTGCAAAAAAAAAAGAACAAGGGTCTAGTATGTGCAAAATTGCAAGAACAAGGGCCTAGCGTGTGCAAAATGAAAAGAACAAGGGCATAGCGTGTGCAAAATAGCAAGAACAAGGGCCTAGCATGTGCAAAATATAAGAACAAGGGCCTAGCGTGTGCAAAATAAAAAGAACAAGGGCCTAGCGTGTGCAAAATTGCAAGAACAAGGGCCTAGCGTGTGCAAAATTGCAAGAACAAGGGCCTAGCGAGTGTAAAAAAACAAGAACAAGGGCCTTGTGTTCGCGAAATAGCAAGAAAAATGGCCTAGCGTGTGCAAAATAAAAAGAACAAGGGTCTAGCATGTGCAAAATTGCCAGAACAAGGGCCTAGCGTGTGCAAAATAAAAAGAACAAGGGCCTAGCGTGTGCAAAATAGCAAGAACAAGGGCCGAGCGTGTGCAAAATTGCAAGAACAAGGGCCTAGCGTGTGCAAAATTGCAAGAACAAGGGCCTAGCGAGTGCAAAATAGCAAGAGCAAGGGCCTAGCGTGTGCAAAAAATCAAGAACAAGGGCCTAGCGTTCGCGAAATAGCAAGAACAAGGGCCTAGCGTGTGCAAAATAAAAAGAACAAGGGTCTAGTATGTGCAAAATTGCAAGAACAAGGGCCTAGCGTGTGCAAAATGAAAAGAACAAGGGCATAGCGTGTGCAAAATAGCAAGAACAAGGGCCTAGCATGTGCAAAATATAAGAACAAGGGCCTAGCGTGTGCAAAATAAAAAGAACAAGGGCCTAGCGTGTGCAAAATTGCAAGAACAAGGGCCTAGCGTGTGCAAAATAGCAAGAGCAAGGGCCTAGCGTGTGTAAAAAAACAAGAACAAGGGCCTTGTGTTCGCGAAATAGCAAGAAAAATGGCCAAGCGTGTGCAAAATAAAAAGAACAAGGGTCTAGCATGTGCTAAATTGCAAGAACAAGGGCCTAGCGTGTGCAAAATAAAAAGAACAAGGGCATAGCGTGTGCAAAATAAAAAGAACAAGGGCCTAGCGTGTGCAAAATAAAAAGAACAAGGGCCTAGCGCGTGCAAAATTGCAAGAACAAGGGCCAAGCGTGTGCAAAATTGCAAGAACAAGGGCCTAGCGAGTGCAAAATTGCAAGAGCAAGGGCCTAGCGTGTGCAAAAAATCAAGAACAAGGGCCTAGCGTTCGCGCAATAGCAAGAGCAAGGGCCTAGCGTGTGCAAAATAAAAAGATCAAGGGCCTAGCATGTGCAAAATTGCAAGAACAAGGGCCAAGCGTGTGCAAAATAAAAAGAATAAGGGCATAGCGTGTGCAAGATAGAAAGAACAAGTGCCTAGCTTGTGCAAAATAAAAAGAACAAGGGCCTAGCGTGTGCAAAATAAAAAGAAGAAGGGCCTAGCGTATGCAAAATTGCAAGAACAAGGGCCTAGCGTGTGCAAAATTGCAAGAACAAGGGCCTAGCGAGTGCAAAATAGCAAGAGCAAGGGCCTAGCGTGTGTAAAAAATAAAGAACAAGGGCCTAGCGTTCGCGAAATAGCAAGAACAAGGGCCTAGCGTGTGCAAAATAAAAAGAACAAGGGTCTAGCATATGCAAAATTGCAAGAACAAGGGCCTAGCGAGTGCAAAATAGGAAGAGCAAGGGCCTAGCGCGTGCAAAATAGCAAGAACAAGGGCATAGCGTTCGCGAAATAGCAAGAGCAAGGGCCGAGCGTGTGCAAAACAAAAACAACAAGGGCATAGCGTGTGCAAAATAGCAAGAACAAGGGCCTAGCGTGTGCAAATTAAAAAGAACAAGGGCCTAGCGTGTGCAAAATAAAAACAACAAGGGTCTAGCATGTGCAAAATAGCACGAGCAAGGGCCTAGCGTGTGCAAAATAAAAAGAACAAGGGCATAGCGTGTGCAAAATAGCAAGAACAAGGGCCTAGCGTGTGCAAAATAGAAAGAACAAGGGCATAGCGTGTGCAAAATAGCAAGAACAAGGGCCTAGCGTGTGCAAATTAAAAAGAACAAGGGCCTAGCGTGTGCAAAATAAAAACAACAAGGGTCTAGCATGTGCAAAATAGCAAGAGCAAGGGCCTAGCGTTGGCAAAATAAAAAGAACAAGGGCATAGCGTGTGCAAAATAGCAAGAACAAGGGCCTAGCATGTGCAAAATTGCAAGAACAAGGGCCTTGCATGTGCAAAATTGCAAGAACAAGGGCCTAGCGAGTGCAACATAGCAAGAGCAAGGGCCTAGCGTGTGCAAAATAATAAGAACAAGGGCATAGCGTGTGCAAAATAGCAAGAACAAAGGCCTAGCGTGTGCAAAATAAAAAAAAACGAGGGCCTAGCGTGTGCAAAATAAAAAGAACAAGGGCCTAGCGTGTGCAAAATTGCAAGAACAAGGGCCTAACGTGTGCAAAATTGCAAGAACAAGGGCCTAGCGAGTGCAAAATAGCAAGAGCAAGGGCCTAGCGTGTGCAAAAAATCAAGATCAAGGGCCTAGCGTTCGCGAAATTGCAAGAACAAGGTCCTAGCGTGTGCAAAATGAAAAGAACAAGGATCTAGCATGTGCAAAAATGCAAGAACAAGGGCCTAGCGTGTGCAAAATAAAACGAACAAGGGCATAGCGTGTGCAAAATAGCAAGAACAAGGGCCTAGCGTGTGCAAAATAAAAAGAACAAGGGCCTAGCGTGTGCAAAATAAAAAGAACAAGGGCCTAGCGTTTGCAAAATTGCAAGAACAAGGGCCTAGCATGTGCAAAATTGCAAGAACAAGGGCTTAGCGAGTGCAAAATAGCAAGAGCAAGGGCCTAGCGGTTGCAAAAAATCAAGAACAAGGGCCTAGCGTTCGCGAAATAGCAAGAACAAGGGCCTAGCGTGTGCAAAATAAAAAGAACAAGGGTCTAGCATGTGCAAAATTGCAAGAACAAGGGCCTAGCGTGTGCAAACTAAAAAGAACAAGGGCATATCGTGTGCAAAATAAAAAGAACAAGGGCCTAGCGTGTGCAAAATAAAAAGAACAAGGGCCTAGCGTATGCAAAATCGCAAGAACAAGGGCCTAGCGTGTGCAAAATTGCAAGAGCAAGGGCCTAGCGTGTGCAAAAAATCAAGAACAAGGGCCTAGCATTCGCGAAATAGCAAGAGCAAGGGCCTAGCGTGTGCAAAATAAAAGAAACAAGGGTCTAGCATGTGCAAAATTGCAAGCACAAGGGCCTAGCGTGTGCAAAATAAGAAGAACAAGGGCATAGCGTGTGAAAGATAGCAAGAACAAGGGCCTAGCTTGTGCAAAATAAAAAGAACAAGGGCCTAGCGTGTGCAAAATAAAAAGAAGAAGGGCCTAGCCTATGCAAAATTGCAAGAACAAGGGCCTAGCGTGTGCAAAATTGCAAGAACAAGGGCCTAGCGAGTGCAAAATAGCAAGAGCAAGGGCCTAGCGTGTGTAAAAAATCAAGAACAAGGGCCTAGCGTTCGCGAAATAGCAAGAACAAGGGCCTAGCGTGTGCAAAATAAAAAGAACAAGGGTCTAGCATGTGCAAAATTGCAAGAACAAGGGCCTAGCGTGTGCAAAAAAAAAAAGAACAAGGGCATAGCGCGTGCAAAATAGCAAGAGCAAGGGCCTAGCGTGTGCAGAAAATCAAGAACAAGGGCCTAGCGTGTGCAAAAAAAAAAAAGAACAAGGGCCTAGCGTGTGCAAAATTGCAAGAACAAGGGCCTAGCGTGTGCAAAATTGGAAGAACAAGGGCCTAGCGAGTGCAAAATAGCAAGAGCAAGGGCCTAGCGTGTGCAAAAAAACAAGAACAAGGGCCTTGTGTTCGCGAAATAGCAAGAAAAAGGGCCAAGCGTGTGCAAAATAAAAAGAACAGGGGTCTAGCATGTGCAAGATTGCAAGAACAAGGGCCTAGCGTGTGCAAAATAAAAAGAACAAGGGCATAGCGTGTGCAAAATAGCAAGAACAAGGGCCTAGCGTGTGCAAAATAAAACGAACAAGGGCCTAGCGTGTGCAAAATAAAAAGAACAAGGGCATAGCGTGTGCAAAATAGCAAGAACAAGGGCCTAGCGTGTGCAAAATAAAAAGAACAAAGGCCTAGCGTGTGCAAAATAGCAAGAACAAGGGCCTAGCGTGTGCAAAATTGCAGGAACAAGGGCCTAGCATGTGCAGAATTGCAAGAACGAGGGCCTAGCGAGTGCAAAATAGCAAGAGCAAGGGCCTAGCGTGTGCAAAAAATCAAGAACAAGGGCCTAGCATTTGCGAAATAGCAAGAACAAGGGCCTAGCGTGTGCAAAATAAAAAGAACAAGGGTCTAGCATGTGCAAAATTGCAAGAACAAGGGCCTAGCGTGTGCAAAATTAAAAGAACAAGGGCATAGCGTGTGCAAAATAAAAAGAACAAGGGCATAGCGTGTGCAAAATAAAAAGAACAAGGGCCTAGCGTGTGCAAAATAAAAGGAACAATGGCCTAGCGTGTGCAAAATTTCAAGAACAAGGGCCTAGCGTGTGCAAAATTAAAAGAACAAGGGCATAGCGTGTGCAAAATAAAAAGAACAAGGGCATAGCGTGTGCAAAATAAAAAAAACAAGTGCCTAGCGTGTGCAAAATAAAAAGAACAAGGGCCTAGCGTGTGCAAAATTGCAAGAACAAGAGCCTAACGTGTGCAAAATTGCAAGAACAAGGGCCTAGCGAGTGCAAAATAGCAAGAGCAAGGGCCTAGCGTGTGCAAAATATCAAGAACAAGGGCCTAGCGTGTGCAAAATTGCAAGAACAAGGGCCTAAGGTGTGCAAAATTGCAAGAACAAGGGCCTAGCGAGTGCAAAATAGCAAGAGCAAGGGCCTAGCGTGTGCAAAATAAAAAGAACAAGGGCCTAGCATGTGCAAAATTGCAAGAACAAGGGCCTAGCATGTGCAAAATAAAAAGAACAAGGGCATAGCGTGTGCAAAATAAAAAGAACAAGGGCCTAGCGTGTGCAAAATAAAAAGAACAAGGGCCTAGCGTGTGCAAAATTGCAAGAACAAGGGCATAGCGTGTGCAAAATTGCAAGAACAAGGGCCTAGCGAGTGCAAAATAGCAAGAGCAAGGGCCTAGCGTGTGCAAAAACTCAAGAACAAGGGCCTAGCGTTCGCGAAGCTGCAAGAACAAGGGCCTAGCGTGTGCAAAATGAAAAGAACAAGGGTCTAGCATGTGCAAATTTGCAAGAACAATGGCCTAGCGTGTGCAAAATAAAAAGAACAAGGGCATAGCGAGTGCAAAATAGCAAGAACAAGGGCCTAGCATGTGCAAAATAAAAAGAACAAGGGCCTAGCGTGTGCAAAATAGCAAGAACAAGGGCCTAGCATGTGCAAAATTGCAAGAACAATGGCCTAGCGTGTGCAAAATTGCAAGAACAAGGGCCTAGCGAGTGCAAAATAGCAAGAGCAGGG